>CM031372.1:28074533-28222513 GCA_018208015.1 Medicago ruthenica | reverse complement strand
ATGAATAGTGATTCACAAAGTCTTTGTGATAATCTCTTATAATCCAAGCAAATCAATCATGGCCATCCATTCCTTACTAACTCTCAAGGACCAATCCTAGCCTTTCAATCCAATCCAAGCTCACTAAATCTCATCCACTTGATCATTACTACTCATTCATGACTAAGCCCATTACTATTCACGCCCTAGGCCCAATTTCACCCAAAACTCTAAAAACTCGATTACGAACTTATCCTCGCGCCAAATAATTATTTCTCGATTACGAGAAAATATTTTTAAATGCAAATCCATAAAATAAAATATATAAAAATATAACATACGAAAATAGGGTCGTTACAATAGACAATACTCAATGGAGACAATTGATTGATGTTGATAATACACGTTGAGTAGGTGATATGATAGGTATAGTGTTTTACTTTTACGATGCATATTTTGTACTAGAATTAATTCATAGTAATAAAAATAAAAATAAAAAGCTATTACTAGTGTTTAGTATAGTAAAAAAAGGAAGAGATTTCTCTATGAAACTTTACCAACAGTCAACAGAACCTCATTTTATGGTGCTTCTTCTTTGAAAAAACGAAGAAAATAAATCATGTGGTTTATCTCTTTCTCATCTCTTTTCATCTGTACATGGAACAAACAACATCCAAGACAACAATAAAACTGATAAAGCAGAATAATTGCTCCTTCCTTCTCATGTTCCTCCTCCTCCTCCCCCTTCTTCTTCTTCTCAAATCTCTTCTTTTTTCTGTCATAAGTTTTGGTTTTTTGTTCATACCTTGATGATAAAAGATCTAGATTTGAGATTGTTCATCTTGATTTTTTTGTTGATTGACTACCCGAGTAAACCGACCTGGGTGACCCGTCACCCGCATGACCCGTACCCCGTCCAATCCGAAGCAAAAAACGGGCGGAGATGGGCCTATATGTGTCAACCGCGGTTTGGAACGGGTTGGTGTTTTGGGCCCGAACCCGCCCGATGTCCACCCCTACTTGAGACCTTTAAAGAGTTTCTCGGGGACACTTGTTAACATTTCCCTAATTTTAATAGTTTTTTTAAATCCTACAAAAAAAATACATGTAATTTTAGTCCTTGCTAAAACTAATTAAATTTGTTTAATTATCCTTAAACTTTTAAATTTTTTGAACGATTTTGCGGAGACAAGTTTAGAACATTATAAAAGGTTCATTTACTAATATTTTTTTTTTAATATGAGATGAATTAAGTATGAATTTTTTAAACGACAAAAGTTCAAGATAAAAGTAACAAAAATCTGGACATAGAGATCAAATTTTGAGCTAATTTTTTTGTGGAGGAACTTTTACTAATGTTCTTAACACGTCTACAAAAAATTGTTCAAAAACTTAAGAGTTTATGCATAATTAAGCAAATTTAGATTTAGAAGGGACTAAAACAAAGTGCAGAAATTTTTTATAAGGACTAAAAAAACTATTAAAATTAAATAAGGACTAAACTTAAAATGTCCCAATTTTATAGGGACCAAAACATATTTAATTCAAATATTTTTCTGAAACTTCATTTAATTTTTGTCTTTTTAATATTAGTGTGTCTTCACAAATTTTTATGAGGATATATTTGTAAAAATATTCAAAAAGTTGCAACAATGAATAATTGTCTTGATTTTGAGGTTTTTTGGTTTTTCTTTCTTAGGAAAATGCTAAAAACTTCCTTTTTTGACTTCCTTAACTAGTCTCCCAGAGATATTGGTTAACATGACCCTTCTTCTTATAATAAGGACCGGAGAAATTATTTTTTTTCGGGTCAGTTTTTATTACCAAATCATTAAACAAGTGGAAGTTTTATTTTAATCCATCATGTTTATCGAATGCCTTAGAGCACTTGTTCAGAAATTCAAAAAAGGAATGTTGGAAATAACATTGTTTAGACTTTTAGGGTGTGTTTGGTGGTGAGAAGAAAGTGAGAAGAGAGAAATAGGTGAGAGAAGGTGTGAGAAGAGAGAAAGAGATGAGGAATATAGTAGATTTGTTGTATTGATTGGAGCTAGTTACAAATGACCAGCAAGATGTAACATCGCAGGAGGTTGACAGTGAAGCACTCGCTAGTGAGCATCCTTTTTCGGTTTTTAATAAGCATCGTTGTCCGACAGTTAACAAAGACTTAGAAATCATTCAGCAAGCTTTAACAGACTCCAGCAACAACACAAAAGAGCCCTTCACACCGCATGTTTCCAAGGCGCAAAAAAAAGGCAAGCCGCACAGCAATTAAAACCCGGTCTCAGGGTCCTCAAACTCCGAATTTCCAATAAAGATTTTGTTTGTTTTTCATTTGATGTTTCTACCTTGTTTCAGAGGGTTGTGGTTTGGTCCCCCCTCTCTTGTATAAATTTTCCCTTTTTTCTAATAATATTTATATGAGTGAGGGGCAGAGGATGGGGGTTTCTTGGGTTGCCGACCTAGTCGGGATCTCTAAGCTTCTCCTTGATGTTTTCCTCACTCTTAGCTCATTAAAAAAAATTGGTATAAGAGAAAGAAGAGAGAAATAGAAGAGAGGGAAGTGTATTTAGTTTTTAAAAAGACAAAAATATCCTTGCATTTAAAATTGATTGTTTTCTATTTATTTTTAATGTAATTTAGTTATTATTTTAGTCATTAGTTTACATAATTACTTTAATTATTATTTTAGTAATTAATTAAAACATGCTATTTACAATAATTTTTTGTGCAAAAAAGTAATTCATATAGTTTTTATTATTATTATTATTTCATATTCTCTTACATATTCAATTTGAAATATTTTCCGTAAAACAAATGTTCATTTTTTTTTTAATTCAAATTTACTAATTTGTTGTGATAATAGTGCTTATATCAACAACAAGCACGGATTCATTTTGATCAACAATAAAAAAGCTCACGTTTTGGCCCATTGGTAGATTTGAGACACAACACAAATTGTAAGCGAAAGGGTAAAAAAGAAAAAATAGTAATATTATTCATCTCTCTCACGTTTCTTTGATGTTTTGAGGGGATATGCAAAGGTGTGGGCCCCGGACTATTTTAATCTCTCGCCTCAATTTCTCTAATACTCCAAACAGGAGAAATGGAGCATTTCTTAGCAACTTCTCTCGTTGATATATCTCTCGTTGCTTCTTCTCTTGTTCCAAACAAGCCGTTAAAGAATTGTGTGGTCTTATGTGATCAAGATTGATTGATCGTGCTTGAACAACATTTGTCGAGATAGATATTAAGAGTGGTATCAGCAAATACTTTTACGCTCAAGTTTATAAGAGAGTAGAGACAGTGAGGTATAAAGTGAAAAAAGTTGTGTATCTAGTGTTGAATGATGTTTTTTATAGACACAAGAAGAGCTGTTGGGGTGTAAATAATGGTATATTATAGATTTTTTGTTGTTGTTGAAAGAATGGTATATTATAGATAGCGCTCATCAATGTTCTTGGCTACATTGACCGTTCCTAATCGTTGAGGCATTATAGATAGTAGAGGATCCAAGGTTGGGAAGAATATGATTGGATTGATCTTTAGCAGGGCCGTTCCGATCGAATTGGAGGCTAGGTTCTAATAATAAAAAGAGGCTCCTAGTAAACAAATGGAAATTTTTTTTAAAAAAATCATCATATCATCTATTTAGACTAAAGAACAAAAAAAAATAGGCATTCTTGTAATTAATAAAATATAAAAAATTGGGCTACTAATAATTTAAAATTTATATATTTTTAATATACTTAGTTATCATAATTACTTATTTAGTGGATTCCATTAACCAATTTTGCCTCTATCCATTCCTATTTTGATTTTAATCTGTAGTATTTAATATAATATAAATGATAAAAAAAATAAAAAAATTAGGATGTTGGGACTCGAAGAACAAAACATTTGGGTCCCAAAAAATGTGAGGTCCGACACCATAGAGCTGGTTGCACGCCCTCTAGGCCGGGCCTGATCCTTAGTATATTGGACCATATAAAGTATGGATTTTGAACTTTGGGTCAATCCAGAACAAAATGACCACACAACTTTTAATATATTATCACAATGGCCATTATTTTTCCCACCTTATGAGTTTCTTGCACGCCCTATTTGAATTCTAAAATCTGAAATATTTTAACGTATTTTGGAGGTTTGTATGGGGTGTTTATGCCGTTTGGATTATATAATCCGAACAAAATAGGGCGTGCGGGAACTCAATAGGGTGGACAAAGAAGGAGTATATCACTATAATTGATTGATTTCTTAACAAGTGTATCTTAGAGCACATATTAGAATTTTTCATGTTTTAATTTATCACAATTAATTTTTATCCCCGTGTGGATCAAAGTGTCTAACTATTGTAAATTAAGGAACTAAAATGAAGCGGAAAAAAAAACTCGAGGTACTAAAGTGATAACTTTATGACTTAAGGGGCCAAAATGGAATAAAAAAAGTTAAATGAACCAAAATGAAACCTAAAAATAACAGTGACAAAAAGTATAATTTATAAAAAAAAAAACACTTATTCTCAAGCTAAGGGCATAGTTTTGTAACCTCAAATTACTAAATTTGATAATATTTCCCTCTTCCCCAGTCATTACTCTATAAAAAAAAAATTGATTCTCATAAGCGATGTGTGGGCAGGTAAATAAATAAACGATGTAAATGAAACACCTTTTTGGTTATGTATTTTGTTACCATGAGTAACTAAACAACTTTTCTTTAGGGTTGTAAGATGAACTTCTATTTATTTGTTGGATTTTATTAATGCAACTAGACCATTGACCCGTGCGACGCACGGGTCATATTCACCGTAATATATCTGTAATATATAGGATATAGTATATCATAGAAAAAAAGTTGATGTTAAATAAATAGTACATATAAAAGTTCATACGACCCTGTTGAGTCTTTTGGTGTTGGCTGCATGTTTTGGCAAAACCAAGATATTGAATAGAAGCATCTCCATATGTATAACATTTCTTCAGTTGGAAGTTTTTAATTTTGAAGCCATTCAGAAGCTGAAAATGCCATCAGAAGCTGAAAGCACTGTAGCACTTCAGAAGCTGATTCAGGTTCTGATGCCAGCGTTGACTTATGTTGACTTCATCAGAAGCTAGTTAGTTTCAAGGTTTTTCTATGCGAATCTTTGCAAGATTTATTGAGGATTTATCCACGCATATTGCTTCTAGAATGCTGATTTATTTGAAGAAGATTTTAATGAAGATTTGGTTCAAAGATATGAAATTCATATTTTCCTGTTATAATCTTTAAAAGATTCAGAACAGTTTTATTTGTTACATTATTGGACCAATCTTATTTCTGTAACAAATCAAATCAGAAGATTAGTTTTATTTTGCAAGACTGAAGGCTATATAAGGAGGAGGGCTGCTGCTATTCAAGATACGAATATATAGAGTTTAAGATCAGAGAATTGAGTCTTAGTATTTTAAGCTTTTAGCTTTATTGTGCACCACTCTGTTAGAGTTGGTTTAGGTGTTTGATTGAGTTGTAATTCATTCTAAGCCTTTAGGTACGAATGAAGGTCAGTCATTGAATTTGTGTTCAAAAATAGGGTATTGTTAAGGGTTGTTCAAGTGGCTGGGTTTAGTTACTTGAATAGGAAGTTAGAGGATTCTAATACTCAGAGTTGGGTAGAAGTCTGACTAGGAGGAGTTTAATTGCTAAGGCTGGGAACTGGGAGTCAGTGTCTTGAGTCTTTGGGTTAAATCCTATAGTGGATTTCCTTCCTGGATTGGTATCCCCCAGAGTAGGAGGTGTTTACTCCGAACTGGGTTAACAAACCTTGTGTGTTCTTTAGCTTTCCTGCACTTTTTTTTCTGCTATTTATCTGCTTTAAATTGTGCTGAGTCATTGTTCAGAACCTGTTTAGGTTCAGAACCTGAAATCTCTTAAGTATTGCCTGGCCAGAATTTCAATTGGCATCAGAGCAGGCACCCTGCCTGTATTTTGGGTGAGATCCAGAGGACTTAATTTCTGGTAAGCATGGATAGAGAAGGAGGATATGTCAATAGACCACCTCTACTAGATGGCACAAACTATGAGTATTGGAAGTCTAGAATGTGTGCCTTCTTAAAATCTATTGACAGCAGGACTTGGAAAGCTGTGATTAAAGGCTGGGATCATCCTGTGTATACAGACAAAGATGGTAACAAGACCGAGGTTCTGAAGCCTGAGGAGGAATGGACCAAAGCTGAAGATGATCTGTCACTGGGAAATTCAAAAGCTTTGAATGCTATCTTTAATGGTGTTGATCAGAACATGTTCAGACTCATCAAACAATGTACTGTGGCTAAGGATGCTTGGGAAATTCTGAAGACCACTCATGAAGGAACTTCTAAGGTGAAGATGTCCAGATTGCAGCTGTTGACGACCAAGTTTGAGAACCTGAAGATGAAGGAGGATGAGAATATCCAGGATTTTTACATGAATGTGCTGGATATGGCAAATTCATTTGACTCTCTTGGTGAAAAGATGTCTGATGAGAAGTTAGTCAGAAAAATCCTCAGGTCCCTGCCCAGAAGGTTTGATATGAAGGTGACAGCTATTGAGGAGGCTCATGATATTTCTGCTATGAAGGTTGAAGAGCTCATTGGTTCTTTGTTAAATTTTGAGACTGCATTCTGCAAACAGCCTGATAAGAAAGGGAAAGGTATAGCTTTTACTGTGAATACTGAAGCTGATGATCAACAAGATTCTGAGGAGGATGACTTGTCAGAAGCTTTAGTGTTGCTGGGAAAACAATTCAACAAGATTCTGAAGAATGTTAACAGAAAAGCCAAAGCCAAAGGTCAGAACTTCAGATTCAATAACAAAAAGCAACAAACTGATGAGAAGAAGACCAAGTCTGAGGAGAAAAGTAACCAAGCCAAAGGTGTGCAGTGCTATGAGTGTGAGGGGTATGGACATATCAAGTCTGAATGTCCTACTTTTCTTAAGAAGCAGAAGAAAAGCCTAGCTGTTGCATGGTCTGATGATGGTTCTGAAGAAGATGATGTTAGTGAATCTGATATGTGTGATACTGGTCTAGTTGTGAGGTCAGGAGCTATCTTGAAGAAGGAGCCTGTTTTAGAGTCTGAAACCTTTTCAGAGTCTGACTCAGAGTCTGAAACCTCATCTGTGTCTGAAGCTGCTAAAACCTCTTATGATGAACTAGCTGACAATTACAGGAAGCTGTATACCAGAAGTGCTGAGGTTTGCAAACAAGTGCTGGATCAGAAGGAGACTATTTTTCAATTGGAGGCTGAAAAAGGTGAACTGTTAGTACAGAATTCAGATTTAAAAGAAGAGGTGAATCAACTGAAATCCCAACTTGATCAAATGAAAAAGCAAGTGAAGATGTTGAACTCTGCTACTGATAAGTTGGAGGACATTTTGGGGAATCAGCAACAAGGAAAAACTGGTTTAGGTTTTGATCAGACTCAGATTCCTAAACAGATGAGTTTTGTTCCTGCTACTCAAACTCATGACTCTAAGGCTGGAATATCTCAGAAGAAACCTCAGATGCAAGGTCAGAAGCATGTTCAGATGCTACCTCAGAAGCAACCCCAGAAATTGTTCAGAAACAGAAGGAGGAGGAATCATCCATGGGTCTGTCATCATTGTGGAAAGAGAGGGCATATCAAACCATTCTGCTTTAAATTGTATGGTTACCCTGAACACTTCCAATATAGAAGAGTTGAACCAGCTACTATCAGTCACAATGTTCAGAAGGTGTGGAAGCCCAAAGTTCAGAAAGTAGGCCTGATTGCTCATACCTCTTTGAGAGCTACTTCAAAAGAAGACTGGTATTTTGATAGTGGGTGTTCAAGGCACATGACTGGTGTGAAGAAGCTACTGAGCAATATCAGATCATACTCTAGAAGTTATGTGACATTTGGAGATGGTGTAAAAGGTCAGATTCTGGGTATTGGAGATTTGATCAGAGAAGGTTTGCCCAGACTTAATGATGTGCTACTAGTGGAAGGATTAACCTCTAATCTGATCAGTATCAGCCAACTTTGTGATCAAGAATTGAAGGTTAATTTCAACAAGCAAGAATGCATTGTTACTGATCAGGAAGATAAGATTCAGATGAGAGGCTGCAGATCCAAAGACAATTGTTATTTGTGGGTTTCTGAAGAAGAAAGAAGTCTGACTTCTTGTCTTATGAGCTCAGAAGAGGAAGTCAAGCTCTGGCACCAGAAACTGGGACATCTGCATCTGAAAGGCATGAAGAAAATCCTAAGTACTGAAGCTATCAGAGGTGTGCCTAATCTGAAGATCAATGAGGACAGTGTTTGTGGTGATTGTCAGATTGGTAAACAAACAAGAAAGTCTCATCCCAGATTAGTTCACCAGGTAACTACCAAAGTACTAGAACTTGTTCATATGGATTTAATGGGGCCTATGCAAGTAGAAAGTATTGGAGGAAAAAGATATGTTTTTGTAATGGTAGATGACTACTCTAGATATACATGGGTCAGCTTTGTTAGAGAAAAGTCTGACACTTTTGAAGTCTTCAAAGAGATGTGCATTCAACTACAGAGAGAGAAGGATAGTGGGATTATCAGAATCAGAAGTGATCATGGCAAAGAATTTGAAAACAAGAGCTTTTCAGAATTCTGTGCTTCTGAAGGTATAAAGCATGAGTTTTCTGCACCTATCACACCTCAGCAAAATGGTGTAGTTGAGAGGAAGAATAGGACATTAGCAGAATGTGCAAGGGTTATGCTGCATGCTAAGAAGTTGCCATATATGTTCTGGGCTGAAGCAATGAACACTGCTTGTTATATTCATAACAGAGTTACTTTGAAGAAGGGCACTACATCAACTCTGTATGAATTGTGGAAAGGGAGAAAGCCAACTGTGAAATATTTCCATGTTTTTGGGAGCAGATGCTACATTTTGGCTGACAGAGAAAATAGAAGAAAACTGGATCCTAAGTCTAATGAGGGCATATTCCTGGGTTATTCAGTAAACAGCAGAGCTTATAGGGTGTTTAATTCAAGAACTAAAGTTGTGATGGAGTCCATTAATGTGGTAATTGATGATCTAACTGCTGAGAAAGATAGAAGTGAGTCTGAAGTTGTTCCAGAGTCTGAACCATCAGAAGAACAAACTTCAGAAGCTGAAATTCATCCAGAGTCTGAAGAAGCAGATGTACATCCAGAACATAATTCTACCAATAAAGGGCCATCTATTAGAATTCAGAAGGATCATCCTAAGGAGCTTATCATTGGGAGTTTGGATCAAGGGGTCAGAACCAGGAGATCAGAACCAGCTGCTACTGATTCATGTTTTGTGTCTAAGTTTGAACCCAAAAATGTGAAAGAAGCCCTGACTGATGAATTTTGGATTGAAGCAATGCAAGATGAGTTGAATCAATTCAAAAGGAGTGAAGTGTGGGATCTTGTTCCAAGACCAGAAGGGCTGAATGTGATTGGGACTAAGTGGATATTCAAGAATAAAACAGATGAGAATGGTACTGTAGTCAGAAACAAGGCAAGGTTGGTTGCTCAGGGCTATACTCAAGTAGAGGGATTGGATTTTGATGAAACCTTTGCACCTGTGGCTAGACTAGAGTCCATAAGACTACTGTTAGGTGTATCCTGCATTCTCAAGTTCAAGCTATTTCAGATGGATGTGAAGAGTGCATTTTTGAATGGGTATCTGCAAGAGGAAGTGTATGTTGAACAGCCTAAGGGTTTTGTGGATCCTAAATTTCCAGATCATGTTTACAAACTGAAGAAAGCTTTATATGGATTGAAACAAGCACCAAGAGCATGGTATGACAGACTGACTCAGTTTCTTGTGGCTCAAGGTTACAGAAAAGGAGGTTCTGATAAGACCCTGTTTGTGAAAGATGAAAATGGGAGTCTGATGATTGCTCAGGTTTATGTGGATGATATAGTGTTTGGAGGAATGTCTCAGAAGATGGTCAAACTGTTTGTTCAGCAGATGCAGTCAGAATTTGAAATGAGCTTAGTTGGTGAACTGACTTACTTTCTTGGTTTACAAGTCAAGCAAATGGAAGATACAATCTTCATCTCTCAAAGTAAATATGCCAAGAACATAGTGAAGAAATTTGGAATGGAATCAGCTGCTCATAAGAAGACACCAGCTGTTACTCATCTGAAGTTGACCAAAGATGAACATGGAGTATCAGTTGACCAAAGTCAGTACAGAAGCATGATAGGAAGCTTATTGTATTTAACTGCAAGGAGACCTGACATCACTTATGCTGTTGGAGTATGTGCAAGATATCAAGCTGAACCTAAGATGAGTCATCTGACTCAGGTGAAGAGGATTCTGAAGTATGTGAATAGCACAAGTGACTATGGAATCATGTATTCACACAGTTCAAGTTCTGAATTGATGGGATTTTGTGATGCTGACTGGGCTGGAAGTGCTGATGATAGGAAGAGCACCTCAGGAGGTTGTTTCTTTTTGGGAAATAACTTAATTTCATGGTTTAGCAAGAAGCAAAATTGTGTTTCATTGTCAACTGCTGAGGCTGAGTATATTGCTGCTGGAAGTAGTTGCTCACAGTTGGTGTGGATGAAGCAGATGCTGGAGGAGTACAACATTGAACAAAGAACTATGACATTGTTTTGTGACAATTTGAGTGCCATCAACATCTCTAAGAATCCAATTCAGCACAGCAGAACCAAACACATAGACATCAGGCATCATTTTATCAGAAACCTTGTGGAGGACAAGATTGTTCAGCTGGAACATGTAGCTACTGAAGAACAAGTTGCTGACATTTTCACAAAGGCCTTGGATGCTAAGCAGTTTGAAAACCTAAGGAGCAAGTTAGGTGTGTGCTTATGTGAAGAATTCTAGCAATTAAAGCAAACTGGATGTGAGGAAGAAAGAGTACCTGCCAGCTTTGTTAGTGCTAAGTATGATGTTGTCTCTGATACTGAGTCTGAAGTTCAAACTGGGACAGTAGTTGAAGATGGTTGTGCAGTTTCCCTTCCCTATTTGAAGTCTGAGATTTGTCCGAATTTTGTGGCTAAAAAGGGGGAGAAAATCTTATGTTATGTGTTGGCTCTGATACCATGTGTTGCTGCTCAGAGAATTAGTTCATATTCAGCTTTCAGTATTGTTCAGAAGTTATTTGTGAAGCTCGGTATTCAGAACAAATATAATAAGAGCTGTCAAGATGTTATTGAGGGGAAGTATGTGTCTCAGGGGGAGTACAAGACTGGTATGGTCCTGAGTGTTTCTGTGATCCTGAGGTATGGTCCTGAACAATTGTGTGCAGCTCCTGAAGTGTTGGTTCTGATATGCTCTGATACCATATATTCAGAAGTAAGGGGGAGTTTGATGTATGCTGAGTGTATGCTGAGTTGCAGGGGGAGTATGTGTGATGATCAGAAGTTGACCAGTAGCTCTGAGACCTTGGAGTAGCTCTGATACCTTGTTTGTGATGATCAGGAGTTGATCAGTAGGTTATGTGTGCTTCAGTAGCTGATTTGAACTGAAGCTGGTTTGTGTTTCTCATGATAGTCATAAATGAATCCGCTGCTAATTACTATGTTATGATTGATCATTGTGGAGTTCTTCAGTACTGAGTTGATTTTATGGGAGTTTGAAGAACTTGGATGGTTTTAGCCAAAAATTTGCCAAAGGGGGAGATTGTTGAGTCTTTTGGTGTTGGCTGCATGTTTTGGCAAAACCAAGATATTGAATAGAAGCATCTCCATATGTATAACATTTCTTCAGTTGGAAGTTTTTAATTTTGAAGCCATTCAGAAGCTGAAAATGCCATCAGAAGCTGAAAGCACTGTAGCACTTCAGAAGCTGATTCAGGTTCTGATGCCAGCGTTGACTTATGTTGACTTCATCAGAAGCTAGTTAGTTTCAAGGTTTTTCTATGCGAATCTTTGCAAGATTTATTGAGGATTTATCCACGCATATTGCTTCTAGAATGCTGATTTATTTGAAGAAGATTTTAATGAAGATTTGGTTCAAAGATATGAAATTCATATTTTCCTGTTATAATCTTTAAAAGATTCAGAACAGTTTTATTTGTTACATTATTGGACCAATCTTATTTCTGTAACAAATCAAATCAGAAGATTAGTTTTATTTTGCAAGACTGAAGGCTATATAAGGAGGAGGGCTGCTGCTATTCAAGATACGAATATATAGAGTTTAAGATCAGAGAATTGAGTCTTAGTATTTTAAGCTTTTAGCTTTATTGTGCACCACTCTGTTAGAGTTGGTTTAGGTGTTTGATTGAGTTGTAATTCATTCTAAGCCTTTAGGTACGAATGAAGGTCAGTCATTGAATTTGTGTTCAAAAACAGGGTATTGTTAAGGGTTGTTCAAGTGGCTGGGTTTAGTTACTTGAATAGGAAGTTAGAGGATTCTAATACTCAGAGTTGGGTAGAAGTCTGACTAGGAGGAGTTTAATTGCTAAGGCTGGGAACTGGGAGTCAGTGTCTTGAGTCTTTGGGTTAAATCCTATAGTGGATTTCCTTCCTGGATTGGTATCCCCCAGAGTAGGAGGTGTTTACTCCGAACTGGGTTAACAAACCTTGTGTGTTCTTTAGCTTTCCTGCACTTTTTTTTTCTGCTATTTATCTGCTTTAAATTGTGCTGAGTCATTGTTCAGAACCTGTTTAGGTTCAGAACCTGAAATCTCTTAAGTATTGCCTGGCCAGAATTTCAGACCCTAAGCATACGCACAAACTAACCTAGTGTGAAAAATGGAATATCAATGTGTCTTTATGAATAAGACATCAAAAGAATCAAGAATGCATCATAAAGACTGAATAAAGTTAGCCTAATGTCAAGTGGTTAATAAGATTCACTAAAAACGAATCATTCGGGAGAACCCTCTTGGTCAGGCTATCCTTATCTCGTGACTGAACTCCGGCCTTTCCCATAAGAACCGGAGGGTTAATGCCAAAAGAAAAAGCCAGCCTAATGTGAAGACAAAATTCATAATATTTTTTTTTTTGCTTATTTCAAATCATGTCAAATTAATGGAATTATACAACTGGATATTGTTATTTAAATTTTCCTCTTTTTGTATGTCATTTATCAATGGCAAAGATTTAACTTTTTAGCATGTCCAACAATAATTATTAGTACACTCTTTGTCAAAAAAAAATTATTACTACACTCAAAACGGAAAGAAAGTAAAAATTTCAGTTTTGTTTTTCTAGGGACAAATTTCAGTTTAGTTAAATAATTTACATAAACAAAATCAAAGAATCTGATAGCCAATGAAGCATTGATAATTATAAAAAGAGGAATATTAGGGTCACACCCTCAAACACATTATATACTAATTAAATAGAGACTATTTAGAAAAACAACTACACAAAATAGAAATGAGTTACAATAGTATAACTACAACAATGTTTAAAAGAAACCACTACTTTAAAGAATGAATTAAACCGATTTATAATAAAATTATATCCCTTATCTAAAGTTTTTGTTAACTAATGTTCAAATGACTACTATTTAATTCATCTTTCAAATATTTTAACATCTACCAAATGGTTTTTATTTATCTAATAAGTAACTTTAACATCAAACATAATCTCCTAGTCGCATCTCAACTATAAAAAAATTATTATGAGACACAAATCATTTTTCATCAATCATAATCTACCAAATGGTTCTTATCTCTACAAAAAATTAGTTTATGTCTCAGCAAGATATAGGCCTACATAATTTTCACCCATTTTACGATTTATGTACCGTCATATCTGCTGAACTAACACATTGTTGCCTGCATAAATTTGGAGGAAATCAACTTCCCTGCAGAAACTAAGTCGTTACTGAACATTTGAATTTCGTAGTTGCTATTCTTGATAAAACTAATTAAATTTGCATAAGCACCACCTCTATAGTACCGATTCCACAAATAGATAACTAACGGATACAACAATGTAGTCTTGTATAGGTATCACATCACTTAGCATCCCAAGTATTAATGAACTTGCCGTACCTGCACTAACCGTATGTAATTGTCCAAATATTAATTTTCCAAATATGTACATCAAATAAAGTAGTATATTCCATGAGAACACTTCTTTCAGATGAGACCAAAGTAGCAAACAATATTCTCAAAATGCATTTTTGTAGTCAAAGCAAACTATCTTAAAACTCAATTTAAATTACTTGCAACCTGAAATAATATGAAAATGGGAGACATCATACATGATGAGTAGACTGTAATAGATTTTTTTGAGGGGAGCATACTGTAATATACAGGGTTTTTACTTCCTCATTTTCCTCTGACCTTAGAAGCCACAATCTAAGCTTCGAAGTGTCAGGTTCTGATCGCTCTCAGATGTCGCTATGCCTACAAAATAGAGCAAATAATGAGCAAACAACTGTATAGAAATGAGGATATAGATGTGTCTTGGTTGAAGTCAATAGAGCAGAAAATAGAGAAGTAAATACTTTGTAACCTCATTATTCATAAAGAGAAAAAAAAAACTAACTAAAAATTTATTTCATAATTTGTAGAAAAATTTATCCTATAGACTGTAACAGGGAATAAAAAACACAGAAGAGGATAATTGGTCTAAAAGCCTTATTAACAAAGGACCGTAAAAAAATACTAAATCTCAAGGTGAAGGGTACTTGATCCAAGGCAGCATGTAAAGTAAAACATTAACACATGAGGCTGTTTAAATGTGGGTGTGAAGTGCAGCAAGGAGTAAACACTGAAGCTAAAATGACAAAAAAGAGAATAACAACAAATTCATCAAGCAAATCTGCCTCGAGTGCAATTGTGATTTTAAAAGCTTTTATGTTCAAGAAAATATACAGGTGGTGTTGCTTGGGGTTGAAATATGAATCAAAGACAGTATAGATTGATGCATCATTTTTTTTAAATGTGTTTTATTAATTATTGATTAAAGATCCAAAAGTCCGATTCCAAAATCCTTCATGATCCAAAAGAGAAGCAGTGCCAAAAACTTTGCAGATCTCAATATCAATCTCCCAACTTTAACATAACTCCTAAACAATATGATACTATAATTCTTCATAGAACTTTCAATTGTAAATTTTTTCTTTCAAGCTACATAATCATTTTTCTTTCAATCTTCACAATATTGAATTTGGCTACTGAAAAACCATTGTAACCTGCAAAAATAGATAATCAAAGTATCAATTTTAGATCAATAGATATGTCATAAAATGGTCAAAAGACACATAGATGTGATTTTGCATAAATTCAACCAGATTCTTTAAGAACAATTCAAGACATAACATACTTCCTAAAGAAAAAGAAACAAATATCGAGAGAGCACAAAAAAAAGGGAAATAAAATTACATCAAGAAATTTAGAATCAACTTATTAAACTGGATGCTTGAGTCTCATTTTAGCAATTGTTTCATTCATTTGTTTCTTCATACTCCAAAAAGACTATTATGACGATATGATCCCTCACTACCCTGTCCAGAAAAAATAACAAAGAGAAATTAAAAATAAAAAGAACACCAACTGTATTTTTGAGTGAGATGAGAGAAAGGAACAATAACCTTCACTTGTGCCCTTGTCTCCAGCAATCCTCCACCCTCGCTGCTGCTAGCGCATGGAATGAGACATGTTGAAATCAAGCGAAGTATGGAGCTTAATTAGTTTGGAAGAAGAAGAAGAGCGCAGAGTGAGTTTGGTGGTGGCGAAACTTCTGGTAGAGATCAGTTTAACTTGTCAATTTGTGTTCTGCAGCAACTACCTTGCATAAAATAAATAAGAAAAATGAATAACAGTGAGAGAGATATAGAGCGATAGAGCAAAGAACAATGAACAATGAACATGGTTGCAGAGCTTCAGCACCACGATCAACCATGGTTGTTTGAACGATATGAAAGGAGAGGAATATGATGCAGAAGTTGCAGTTCGATTATATATATATATATGCAGTTAAGAGGTACATGAATGTAGGAGTGGAAAGATGAAAGGCTAGGAAGTTAAATGAGCATGAAAAACTGAAAGTTGGAGCCTGAAAACCGTGTGCTTAATGCTCCAATTAGTAGGAAACCGTGCGTGTTTAATGCTTAACTCAGTGGTTACTGAAAAGCCAAGAGTTGGGGGTTTGATGGAGGGAAAGGCAAATTTCGAATTTCAAATGTTATAGGTATACATCAATTAAATGCAATTGTTATGGAGGGAAATTTTAGGTTAGAATTAGGTTTTTTTTAGGGTTAAGGACAACTTGACATGTTAAGCTTTATAAATAAGAGATTCGTTTATTTAGTCATGATCTGAGTTATATTTAATTTTCATATGTTGAATGCTTTATGCTTTCCTGCACTAGGGAGTGTGACATACCTAACCCACATGATTGAAATTAGATTAGGATTGAAAGATTATTACTTGCCTTGATCATAATTGTTGCATATGAATTTTATTCTAACGTCTTTCATTGATTAGGGTATGTGGTTAAATTCTAAGATTCGTGTGCGGTGTGGTTTCTTTAGATGGCAATTTAGGAATTTCAACATCTGTCTCGTTTCAATTACACGTGAGAGTGTTAGTCCTCACTTAATAACGACACCAATGTATACGGAAACCTAGAGGAGCGACGACCATTTACCGTATTGCATGTATGATCTTTAGGATGATGAGGAGCAACATGACATATAGAGAGATTCTATCCAATAAGCTAACCACTTTGATATAATCCTTATTTCTTAACAGATAAATATATTTTCATTGAGTCCAACAAAGATTTAGAGGGGATTCGAAGAATTCTAATCGACTATAATTATCTAAATCAACCCTCTTTTCATTTCTGCAATCAAATCAACTCGCTTTATGCAATCAAACGAAGCTTGCAATCTCCCCCCATTTTACTAATTTCATTAATAAGTATAGAAAGTTGGCTAGGCGAAACGATAACCTTTGTGGAGACGATAACTTACTACTTTACTACTTGTTACAATTTGATGCATTTGCCAAATTGTCACCAGCAATCGAGTTAGACGCTATCTTGGCAATATATGTTCATGAGATTCAGGCAAGTTTGATTCGTTCGATGACATTTGAAGAAATCACGACATGCATGATTGAATCCGATGAAGAAACTAGTTGAGCTTATCCATGATCTCGTTTGTGTTTAATTGATGTTTATGTTGATGATAATGATGAATTATGTTGTTGTTGAATTTGAATTAACATGTTATTTCAATTTTTTGGGTTCACAATTTGTCCCGATTGGTCATTAGGTGTATCCCATCAAGTACCCACTGACTTTTATTTTCTTCTTGGAAATATTAGCAATTGTTTGATAGAGTTGGTTTATTTGCCTGCCGCCGATGGATGAGTCGTCATGTTGGATACCTAATCAACATATTTTAATTTAAGGGGTGAGAAACTAATTTTGAACTTAATCTAAAATTGTCCCTAAAATTAAAAACTTAATCTAAAATTGAGATTTTTTATTTTTAATTTAAAAAGTTAAGTGTTACAAATTTTAATTAAAGGAATGATAAAAACAAAATTAATATAGCAATTACCTTATATTAAAAAATTTAATTTTAATATTAGCAAAATTATAAACAATTGATTCACCTACATGTTTTTTTTTATGAAGTAGCTTAGTGGGTAGTGGGGAATCCAAAATTGGAATCTTGACCCTTGCATTACAGCAATATCCTTGTAGCTACTAATAACAAAAATATCAAGTGTACTAATTCGTCAACAAATAGTAAAATTTATAAGTTAGTATTCATAAGGATTGTGTATTTCAACTTAACGACAACGATAATGATTAGAATATATATAATTGGGGATACACTTGACAATGATTTGGTTGACTTGACTTAAAATAAAGGATAAAATGACTAAGTCATGTCAGATTTCCTTCTCTGAATTATTTGATAACTAAAAAACTATGAACAAAGTTATACGAATAACTTGATTTTACGACATTTGAACAAAATGGTTAGGCCAATGTCTTGGTCACTAACACTTTCCACTGGTTATGAATCCCTACTGTCTTAGGTGTGTCCATAAACATTGAAGGTTTTTAAGAACACCAAAACAAGTACACAAATAATTATTAGAATATTTCTAAAGCTAATAAAGATTGAATGGTTAAATTAGGTAAAGCACCCGATTTAGGGTTAATAATAATTGAGACATAGATCGATTTATGAACATTCGTAAATGTATAAAAAGCATTAATGATAAAGTTAACCGAATAAAATCAAACAATCAACTGTATCTAGAGGATGATAAAGTTACATAATTAAACAACTACAAAGAAGTTCCTCCTTTATGATCTAACCTAGAGAGAATTAGCTACTCATGCTTCCTAAACATAAACTATTGAATATGAATAAGAAAACATAAGTAAAAGATCACCGGTTGATGATCTTTTTGCTCTGGTTGCTCCTAATATGTCGAAATCACGTTTCTACCCTCATTTGCTTGTCAAAAGATGTTTTTCCATTGCAATTCAAGAACCGTTGGCATGCGATGTGAGGTCTTTTACTTGCGACGCGAGTTGCGAAGAGAGCTACACCTTGCATTTCCTTTAAGAACTTGTGATGTGTAGCTTGTAGTTCGCGACACACTTCTCATAGCACACATCACGAGTAAGGCTAAGTCCATTTATTTTCTTCACTCCCTGCTCCATTTCATCTCACCAAAACGTCCACAATGAGTTTACCACAAGAATCAATCATGATCAACTTGTAAAAAGCATAACACGGTCACATAGTTGTCAGGTTTGAATGAATTTCCATGGTTTCAAAATTATTTTCTTGTTTTTTTCCCTTTCGTGACTTTTTTATCGAATCCTTTACAAAGCTTAACTAAAATGCAATCAAACTAGCTACTTTAATTGTAAAATAACTCTAAAAAAGAGCTAAAACCCTATATGATTTTCTGTCATCATACGATCCCCACACTTCAACTTTTGCTTATTCTCAAGCAAACATACTTGTAAAATAAAGTTCATGGAAAAATAACACACTTTCCTTAATGATAAAAATACCATAAAATAGATTTACCTCTCCTGGCGATGTAATCACCGATATCTTTTGCATTTTCCTGCTCATAATAGTATGTTTCACCACACTTCAAGTCAATAATGTTGAACCAAAGTGGATTTTAAAAAAAATGTCTCTAAGTTTTTGATGATAATAATGTATGAACGATCAATTTGGTACTCTAATGTGTGTTTAAGTGTGCAAGACCATATAAATAAATTCTGACTTTAAAGTCAATTTTTCGGTTCTGAAACATCAAGTTTTGAACACAAAGGAAAGAATTTTGGTACTCAAGAGAAGCTCTGAAACTTAGAAGATGTTTTGAAGTAAGGTCAACAAAAAGTCAAAGCTTTGATCAGAGTTGCATCAAGCATTAAAAACTATGAAAAGAACTAGTTCTGATGGAACCAAATTCTAATGAAAGCAAGTTCTGATGGACACGTTAGCAGTCTGGGAGACTCTGACTAGTTTTGTCTTCTTCTGAAGGAATATCACTTTCAAGTTCTGATCATATTGTTTGTCTCATTCAAACCACGCGCAAAAACAGACAAAAAATTTCAAAGGCAAAGAGAAAGTAATTGATCATTCCAAAAGAAACAAGGGGTCCCTCAAATACTATTCAACGAAATTATCCATTAGAGACAAACTATTTCAAACCTTATCAAATCTTCTCAAGGACGCCTTTGATGCGCTGACACTCTTTAAACAACGACTCTCTTATTATCTCGTATTTAAGGACCTGAGCAGTTTGAAGAATATAAGAAACTTCACGTACTTTTACAAGTGCCAAAACTCTGTCAAATTATATAACGCACAAACATTTAGAGAAATTCTCAAACACTTTCATATCTTAGAATTTCTTAAGTATCAAAAGTCACTCAAGCTTATAGTTAGTTTACCGTTCTCTAAGTACGAAGTGTAAACAACAAAATTTCTTTTGTAAATTCTGATTGTAGAAGTCTTTTTGTGTGAGGCAAGGAAATCTTAGACATGCGTGTCTAAGTAATTGTAATCTTGTGTGATTATTGTGGAAAATCCCTTGAAAGTGCAAGGGACTACCGGATCCTTTACAAAACTCAAATAAAATACAATCAAACTAGCTACGTTAACTCTAAAATGACTCTAAAAAGGAGCCAAAAACGCTACATGATTTCCTGTCATCAGGTACCAATCAAGGGATAACAAATTATTTTCCTACATTTTTTTATGTCAAGTAGTTTAGTGGCTAGACCAACACACCTTAAGTGTGGAGTAGTGGAGAATCTCAAGTTCGAACTCAAACCCATGCATATATCAATATATTTACAAGACGATTCTCCTTCATCTCATGTATTACACATGACTTTAAGACTCATGCAATGTATATCACCAATAAAACCGTCTATTAAATACTCAACACCAGCATTATATCTTGTAAAATAATTCACTTTTCCTCATTCTTCATGTATTAGCGACTCTTGAAATCATGCATATCATCTAAGAGGGAATACTATATATGTATTGTGCATCTATTATCTATCAAATAACTATCTTTTCTAAATAGTCACATCAAATTTTGTAAGGTTTATTTAGTTTTTAGGCAAATTAAAATTTCATTAGTTACCACTTAAAACTTAGATGAGGAACATGAAATAAGAAATCATTCAAAAACAAGTGGGAATATGGCTAGGAATTCTAGGAAAGAAATTGGTTAATTTTTTTCATGTTCAAAACCAAATTGAACCTAACCTCTTGTAATTTAATATTTGAGGTCCAAACACTTTAATTTGTTATACGTTTAGTTGTGTATTGTAATAAAAACACTAAATGGAAATATATGAGTCTTATGTTGGTTTTAATTAATGATATATATATATATATATGTTTTGATACCAAATATGTAAGAAACTTATTTTTTTTTTGTATTATATATCATACAAACATGTTAAGTAGTATGTGTTTGTTACAATATATCATAGGTTTTTTTTTTTGACAAGACAATATATCATAGGTTGAACATTACTATTGTGCAGTATATCTTATGCAAAAGTTTCTGCGATGTAAGAAATATTGTGCAATATATCATATGTTTTTCAAATTAAAAATTGTGCAAATACATCAAATTATTTGTAAATTTAATGCATCCTTAAAATTAAAGTATTAGTCTTTCATTACGCATTCAATCCAACTAAACTCTCTTGGTCTATTATATATATAAGTCGTGTCATAGATTCTTCTCAAGAAAATATTTGCGAAACACCTTGTATGGTTGAAGATTTGAGCCTTTTATAGTTGGAAGTACTACCTTATAGTGATAGATTCATTGAAAAGAGATAAGTGGACAGATTTTTGTCTAGGATGTGACAATGTCAAATAAAACGGAATCATTATTTCGACAAGTTTTATGTTTTAAAAATGGAATTGTTAACATTAAACTTCTATGATGGATCCGTGTGAACACATAGCAAATCATTATTTTTCTTTAAGGATCGCTTTAATCGCTTTGGGTGTTGAGAAATCACCGTGTTAAGGATGGAAAAAGAATGCATAAGAATGTCATTAATGAACCTTTGAGTACATATGTAATTGAGAGGTATATGTCATCACTCCAGATTAGGTACATAAAAAGAACCTTTGCCTTGCAATTGTTTACATGCTGGAGAGCAAGCATCTTGACAAAGTGAAACTTGTGCAAGTTTGATTTTCAAGCATATGGACATGCATTGTTGCTTACAGTCGGATAAGGCTGTTTTGCCATCTTTAATGTCATCACCATTTGCATCTAAATTCATACCTTCAATAGCTACCACCATCAATGACATGTATGGAAGAAGAAGAAGAACCAATATTACTGCCACACCTAAGGATTTGCTAGCCATTGTATTAATCAATATCCTTCATTATGTGATAGCTGATACTTAAAATGCATGTAATATGGAAATTTGCTTGAAATACGTGTGGTGAAAAATTAATGGTTGACTTATTCTTATAACAGTGGGAAACATTTATATGTGAATTAACTTTGAATTGTTGAGAAAATTACATTTTTAGACAAAGTATGTCATTCTAAAACATGTTGAACATTATGTACAATGTAAGAAATATTAAATTAACGTCTTACATTAATGTCAACAAATCTATACAAATTAGGTTTATAACAAATAATCAAATTTAGTCAAAATAACCAACAAATCAAGTTAAATTATAACAAAAAAACCTTGTATTAGTGTCTTACAACAAACCTTACATTCTTAAATAAAATCAACCAAAATTACATTCATGCACTACTATACATTCTTAAACAAATAAAAATTAACCTTACATTGATGTCTTACGATGAAGAAGTACAACATAAACAATTATATTTCATGACTAAGTATATGTTTAACATCATAGACAAAACAAAACAAAAAATAGCTTAACTTTTCCAGCCAATCTTTTAGCATTCAACTTCTCCATTTTATTTTCTTATTTCCTTCTTTTAAAAAACTAGTATCTATCATTTTTTAAAACCAAACACCTATAGAAACCAAACCCCTTTGAAACACATACATTTACAGATTTACCTAATATCTTCAACCATTAGATAGAAAATAATCTCATTCATAACATTGTAAATTGCATGATCAAAATTTTCTCATCACTTCCATTTTGCAATTGGTTAAGGATGTACCATAGACTTTAAGAAACGATTCAAAGTATAAAGGTGATGAGAACTAAAAGAAAATTATCTAGACTTTAAAACAATATAAATGCTTCATATATTTATTTTGTGTCACTTGCTATGAAGCCTGGATACGGGTGCGGGTACGATACGATACGGGTAACGCGGATACGTGAATTTTTTTAAATTTAAGATATGATACGGTTAGGATACGTTAACAAAAAATTTATATTAAAACTTATATGTATGTAAAATACTTGAAGAAAATAAACATTGATTACTCTTCATTATTATATTATTATAAAAGTCACAATTTTTAAAAAATAATACATGTGATCAAAATAAAAAAAAATGTAAAGTTTTCTTATAAACCATTTTATATTTTCATATGTTGGGATATCGAGAGAAGCATCATTGAAAGAACTCAATACAAATTTTATCTAATGTTGATTAACTGAATCACCTCTCTCTCGTTACCTTCATCCAAAAGAAGTATAATTTTAAGTGGTTCATCGAGAAACAATTCTATTGATGCATATCTAAAATTGAATCATATACATCACTACTGAATTTTTCCAACATTGTCTCACTTTTTTACACTTCATCTTTTTCTAGGATACGTATTTGTAAAGTATCTTATAAGTATCATTGTGTATCTGTAGAGTATCATATAAGTATCTGATAAAATATTTTTTTAAAATTATAATAATTAATTTCGATACTTTGTGGATACGTATCCGCGAGTATCCGTGGAGTATCGGTATCCGATATGGGTACGTCTCTGTTTTAGAGTATCTGAGATTCATAGGTCACTTGTCTCTGACTCACAAAGATATCACTTGTACCTTTCAATTTCCAAACCACCGACAAAATTAGATAATTTATGCTCAGAAAACCAACAATAATAAATTAAGAATGATTGTTATATTTTTTTTTGAACAAGCAAAAATGGAATATATTACGACCAAAGGAGACTCCGAATTAGCACAAGGTGTACCAACACGGAGCTCAGAAGATTACAACTATACAAGTCCAAACTAAACGAAACCAAAACAACAACCTAGCCGATGCTCATACAAACAAAAGGGCTCGACCACCAAAAATGAGAGTTTAAACGAACATTAAAATTACTAGCTTTCACCCACCAAAAGATATGTAACTTTACTTTATCTAACAATTGGTGAATAGTGCACTCCTGATTATTGAAAATTCTATTGTTTCTCTCATTCTACAAAACTCAAACGCAGCATAACCAAATAAGCTGCATAAAAGAGCGCAGAGTACGCGAACCACCTGCTAAAGAAATGAACTGAGAAATGTGATCTTGAACATGATGCGAATCATAAAACACAAAAGAGTGGCACACATTTTCATCGTTTAAAAATACAATTAATAATAGTGCAGCGGAAATAATAGTATTTTCTAAATTAAAAAAACAATTAATAATAGTGCAGCGGAAATAAGTTTAAGACATAGTCACATCATTCTTAAAAATTAAACTTAATTCAAACATGCATGAATCTTAAACCAAAGTCTGAAAGGTAAAAAGAAACCTCAATTCTCAAGTGTTACAGAATCAGAGCATTGACACAAAATAATCTCCCAAATGCGATAAAATTTGACGAGAAAGGCTCTACGCCATTCTCCAAGACTCACAGCTTCTAAGGTTCTTCGTTCTGAGTATTTGTGCCCCACGAAGGTACATGCATCCAACACGCAAAACAAGAGGTGCGCATACATTCAAAATAATATGGGTGCATAAACATCATGAGTAGACTCAAAGAGACAGAAAACGTGTTACACAATTAATCACCATCTTTTAATAATCACAATTCAATCACAATCATTTAATAATCACAATTCAATCACCATCTTTTAATAAACCTCAATCAATCATCATCGTTTAATAATCACAATTGGTCACTCAAACTATAAACAAAGACAATTATCAATTATGAATTCACACCCATCAATGAAATACATTTATGTATGCAATGCACCTAAACTCGACCAAATATGCATGTGGTACCAAACCTACTCACCAATTTTGGATATCAGAGATATGTTACTGAATTTATCAAACTCATTTTTAAATACAACATCTTCAAATAGACTCGGCCATGAATGCATGTGGTACCAAACCTACTCACCAATTTTGGATATCAGATGTATGTTACTGAATTTATCCAACTCATCTTTAAATACAACATCTTCAAATAGACTCGACCATGAATGCATGAATGCCAAAATTTACTCATCAATTCACATCGTCAAACAACTCATCATTACACATCATCAAATAATTCATCATTACACATCGTCAAATAATTTATCATTATACATCGTCAAATAAGTCATCATTACACATTCTCAAATAATTCATCATTACACATTGTCAAATAATTCATCTTTGCTCATCATTTAATATCACATCAATTCAATTCATCATCTAAAACATATTATTTCAAAGCATGTCAAGTTTCGACACTCATTCTAACTTAACTAACATTGGAAGTTAATCTCCTAAGGTCATCATTTTATTACCTTTAACCCTACTATTTGATAGAATAGAATATTTGTTGTAATTAGTCATAATTAGTTCCTATAATTATGTTATATCATAATTAGATAGTTGACCACAAGTTGTATATATACTCTATTCTAATGAATGAGAAACTCGGTCATTCCATTATCTTACATGGTATCACTCCTAATCGATCCCTCTCTCTAAAAATAAAAAAAAATAGAGAAAGTAGCCAACAAAAACAGCAACACGCGTTTTCTCTTTCCTGAGAAACCCTTGCCGCCACTGAACACCCCTTCTGTTCACACTGCCGCCGTCGCCGTCATCGTTGTACACCACAACTGTGCACGCGAACCACCGCGACCGCCGCCGAACACAACTGTTCCAGTTGCGCGCCGTCAGCTGTTCTTTCTTTCTCTCCTCAATTCGCGATTCCGCCGCGCCATACCTCCTCTTCTCTGCGATTTCGACGAAGCGCACCACCATCACTGAGATTCCGCCGCGCCGCCCTGCCTTCTCACCGCCGCGCCGCCGTACCTTCTCTGTCATCACAGGTTGTTCGTGGTCTGTATCACAATTTACAGGTTGTTACTGTTGGTTGTGGTTCTTTACGCAACATTGTTTCTTTTGTTGTCCGTGATTGTCCCTCCCACTGTAAATCATGTCTGACTCCGAAAACAGCGACATTGATCCCCGTCAAAACGCCGTTGTCACTAATGATTTTGGCCAGCCCAAGGTCCCCACGCTCCGAGGTTCAAAAACAGAGTTCCATCCCGCCCTTGCCGTCTCCAATATTCGAAACCACATTCTTATTACTCTTGAGATGGAAAAAGATCAATATGGAACCTGGGCCGAACTCTTCCACATTCATGCTCGTTCACACCGAGTCCTGCATCACATCGTTCCATCTACCGGAAAAGAACCTTCAGCCCCCACCTCCGCCAAGCATGAACAATGGACCACTCTTGACGCCACCGTTCTTCAGTGGATTTATTCCACTATTTCTACTGATTTGCTGACCACTATTCTGGAACCCAACTCAACTGCAATGGAGGCATGGAATCGTTTGGAAGGTATTTTTCAGGACAACCAAAATGCTCGAGCTGTCACTCTTGAGCAAGAATTTTCCAACACTCGCATGGAGGACTTTCCCAATGTCTCTGCTTACTGTCAGCGTCTGAAGATGCTCTCCGATCAGTTGAGGAATGTTGGTTCTCCTGTCAACAATCATCGTTTGGTCCTTCAGCTGATCTCTGGTCTCCCAGAAGCTTACCGCAGTGTTGCTACTTTGATTCGCCAGAGCAACCCTCTTCCAGCATTCTATCAGGCTCGTTCCATGCCTACTTTGGAAAAAGCCGGTATGGCTAAAATGGCAAGCACAGGCTCTCATGCTGCCATGCACACCACTCAGCCGAGACCTCCTGAAGACACCTCTCAGTGTGGCAACCGCCGCCCCAGCAACCGTTCTCGCTCCCGTGGCAACCAGGGTTGCGGCGGGGGACGTGGTATCCGCAGTGCACCTCAGACTGGCGATCCTCAGCCCACCTCACCTTGGTCCGCTCCCCCTTGGCAGCAGCAACCACAATATCCATCCTGGCAACCATGGGGTTGGACTCCACCACCATGGGCTATGCCACCATGTCCGTATCCCACATCTCAGTGGGCACGCCCTACCGGTCCTCCTAAGCAGTCAGGCATTCTAGGACAGCGTCCTCAGGTATGTGCAGCATCCACCTCATCTCCGACACCGACAGACATTGAGACAGCAATGCACACCATGTCACTCCACACTCCTGACAACCAGTGGTACATGGATACTGGCGCAACATCTCACACGGCAGCATCCCAAGGTAATCTCTCGTCTTATTTTCTAGTAAGTAATTCAAATCAGAAAGTTATTGTTGGAAATGGCCATGGAATTCCAATTCACGGCACCGGACACACACAGATAACCACATCTCACCAACCCCTTCACCTTAACCATGTCCTGCATGCCCCGAAATTATTAAAAATTTAATTTCTGTGAGACGACTCACCACTGACAACAATGTTTCTGTTTCCTTTGACCCTTTTAGTTTTACTGTCTCTGATTTTCAGACGGGGATCACCCTTCTCAGATGTGATAGTCATGGAGATCTATATCCAGTTACCACTCCTCCCAGTTTTGCCGGTCTCACATCCAGTCTTTGGCATAGTCGTCTTGGTCATCCTGGCGTGTCTATTTTGAATTCCCTTCGCAAAAATAAGTTCATATGTTGTGAACCTTTTAAATCTTCTGTTGTTTGTGACTCTTGTGTTTTAGGAAAACATGTTGAATTGCCATTTTTTGATTCTCAAACTACGACTTTGATGCCTTTTGATATTTTACATAGTGATTTATGGACGTCTTCAATTTTAAGTTATGTTGGTCATAAATATTACGTCTTATTCTTAGATGATTTTACAAACTTCTTGTGGATTTTTCCTCTTAGTAGAAAATCTCAAGTATTTGAAACGTTCAAGTCACTTACTCATCTTATTCACACACAATTTTTGCAAAAAGTCAAATCTTTTCAATGTGACAATGGCGGTGAATATAATAATGAGCTATTTCAACGATATTGCACTGATCATGGCCTTGTTTTTCGTTTCTCGTGTCCTCACACATCCTCACAAAATGGGAAAGCGGAACGCAAAATAAGAACAATTAATAATATGATACGCACTATGCTAGCTCACTCTTCTGTTCCCCCATCGTTTTGGCATCATGCTCTCCACATGGCAACTTACCTGTTAAATATTCTACCCTGTAAAACACTTCAAAATCAGTCACCAACACAACTCTTGTATCATCGTGATCCCACTTTCACACATCTATGAGTCTTTGGTTGTCTCTGTTATCCACTCCTCTCGTCACCTACCATCCATAAGTTAGAACCCAGGTCTACTCCGTGTGTCTTCTTGGGTTATCCGTCCAATCATAGAGGTTACAAGTGTTTTGATTTGTCCAAAAGAAAATTAATAATTTTGAGGCATGTTATCTTTGACGAAACACAATTTCCCTTCACCAAGATACATTCCCCTTCACCTCACTCTTATCAATTCCTAGATGATGACCTACACCCTTACCTTATACATCAGTGGCAAAATCAAATATCACCACCGGTTGCACATAACCAACCAACAACCATAATTGACCAACCACTCCCCTCACCAAACCAATAATCATAATCTCATACCTCTTCGATTAACCCACCTACTATAATCACCTCTCCCTCACCACCACCAATTCAACCGCATCCATCTCCGCCAACACGAACCATCACCACCCGTAGCATGAAAGGCATTGTCAAACCCCGCACGATATTTAACTTATCAGTCTCTCACTCAAACCACACCATATCTCCCATACCTAAAAACCCCAAACTAGCCTTATCAGACCCGAATTGGAAATCCGCAATGCAATCTGAATTTGATGCTCTTATTCGAAATAAGACATGGGATTTAGTTCCGCGCCCTTGTGACGCTAATCTTATTCGCTGTATGTGGATTTTTAGACATAAGAAAAATTCTGATGGCTCATTTGAGCGTTATAAGGCTCGTCTTGTGGGTAATGGCAGGTCACAGGTTGCAGGTGTGGATTGTGATGAGACTTTTAGCCCTGTGGTGAAACCCGCTACCATTCGAACAGTGCTCACCATTGCTCTATCCAAATCATGGCCTATTCATCAACTGGATGTCCAGAATGCCTTTTTACATGGTGAGCTTCATGAGACTGTCTACATGCATCAGCCTTTGGGTTTTCGCGATCTCTGTCATCCAGATTATGTTTGTCGGTTGAAGAAGTCACTGTATGGTCTCAAGCAAGCGCCCAGGGCATGGTACCAATGCTTTGCTGACTATGTCGCCACCATTGGTTTTTGCCATAGCACATCAGATCACTCCCTCTTCATATATCGACAAGGATCAGACATGGCCTACATTCTGCTGTATGTCGACGACATCATCCTCATCTCCTCCACTCAGGTCCTCCGCAAATCAATTATGTCACTCTTAGCATCTGAGTTTGCAATGAAGGATCTGGGCCCTCTGAGTTACTTTCTGGGTATTGCAGTATCCCGTCATCTTGGTGGTATATTTCTTAGTCAAAACACTTATGCTTCAGAGATCATTGAACGTGCTGGCATGGCGTTTTGTAAAGCATCAGCCACTCTTGTTGACACCAAGCAAAAACTCAGCACCTCCTCAGGCACGTCTTATGAGGATCCATCCTTGTATCGGAGTCTCGCATGAGCCCTACAGTATCTCACTTTCACTCGACCTGACATCTCATATGCTGTTCAGCAAGTTTGTCTTCACATGCATGCCCCTCGCACAGAACACATGCTTGCTCTTAAGCACATTCTGCGCTATGTTCAAGGCACCTTACACTTTGGGTTACATTTATCACCATCTCCCATCACAAAACTTGTCTCCTACACTGACGCTGATTGGGGTGGATGTCCTGACACCAGACGTTCTACATCTGGTTACTGTGTTTTTCTAGGTGACAACCTTATTTCTTGGTCTTCCAAAAGGAAACCTACTCTCTCCCGTTCCAGTGCTGAAGCCGAATATAGGGGCGTCGCAAATGTTGTCTCTGAATCGTGTTGGATTCGCAATCTTCTCCTGGAACTTCATTTTCCTATTCCTCAGGCCACTTTGGTGTATTGTGACAATGTTAGTGCCATCTATTTATCTGGCAATCCTGTGCAGCATCAACGCACTAAGCATATTGAGATGGATATTCTTTTTGTTCGGGAAAAGGTAGCTTGTGGTCAGGCTCGTGTCCTCCATGTTCCCTCCAGACATCAGATCGCAGACATCTTCACCAAAGGACTTCCTCGCGTTCTCTTTGATGATTTTCGGACCAGTCTAAGCGTCCGTGAACCTCCCGCTTCGACTGCGGGGCGGTGATAGAATAAAATATTTGTTGTAATTAGTCATAATTAGTTTCCTATAATTATGTTATATCATAATTAGATAGTTGACCACAAGTTGTATATATACTCTATTCTAATGAATGAGAAACTCGGTCATTCCATTATCTTACACTATTATCCAAGTACACTCCACAATTAATCCTCAACTAACTGATTTGAAATAAAAAATTTCATGGTTTGCTTTTATGTAACTCACACACCCAACTGCGAGGTTCCAGGTTCAAACTCAGGTGAAGGTGTCTATCTTAACAATATCAACATTGTCAGTTGGGTCATGTTGCAGTCAGAGCATGACATGAAGTCTAGCTTGGATAATTTAGATGTGTTTTAATAGTTTTATAATTATAATATTATCCCACACAAATACCATTACACTAATGCAATTTACCACCATCCACCATATAAATAATCTAAAATTGGATAGATATTTTATTTAATTTCCATCACCAATAGTTTCCAAGTGAATATTTATGCATTAATTAATTAGAAGAAACAAATTTCAGTCTTCAAAGGTGTGCCTCTTACACCTAACATCGACTTGTCGTAATAATGAAACATTTTGATTTTTGTTAAAATGAAAATTTTGATTTGTATACCATGTTTTTAAAACTCCAGGATCAAAACCATTCATGACAACATGTGATTAGTTACATGACCATTTTAATGGAATGACAATAGAAAACTATATATAATTCAAGCATTAAACATTACTAGTTAATAGAACGAAATAGTAGATTAAGGAGTAGTAACTCGGTGGAGATTGAAACTTTATTGAACTATAAGACAATTTTATTATGTCCAACATGCCTATGCTTTATATCCAATACCATACTTCATATATAATATATGTTCATGTGTTATGTATACATGTAACTATAAGACTAGATGACAACAAAATTATTTTTGTACCATAGAGCAGAGCCAACTTATATATCTAGAATAACAACTTCGTAGTATTTCATAATGGAGAAAACGTGAGTGGTGTATGGTACAAATGGTAAAAGCCTCATTAAAGCATATAAATTAAAAAAGAATAATAGTACAATACAAGATGTAGTTACATATTATGAATCCATTCAATATATCAAATGAAGTAAACTAAAATATAAAACTAATACTAAACAACTTCTGATTCTTCTCGTTCAACATCGAACTAAAACTTCTTTCCTGAAAGGAATTAAACTATGTGGGATGAGAGTTACATCTCAGTGGGTAGCCAAAAGAGGAGACAAAAAAATATACCTTTGTAACTTTGGAGTTGTAATTCCTTTCATTCAAGTCTATCTTCTTTATTATTTCTACACCATCAAACGTGAGTAATTTGATAATCTAAACCGAAACCGTAACAGATTTCTCACACAAGACAATTTTTAGCTGTCCTAATAGGGGTGGCAAAATGAATGAATTGAATGAATTTGGATTTGAATGATGATTAATGTATCAATACAATTCATTAGTTCATTAACAACCCACTTAAAATTCTCTCGAAAAGATAAAATCCATCGATTAAACATTAAATTCATCAATTCCGGCCATTATTAGATTTTCAATGGATGGATATCCATCCAATCCATCTATTAAAGTATATTATTTATTTATTTTGTGACACTTTTTGTACTTAAAATTCCTTCAAAAGATTTTTCTTTTCATTTTCATATGGGGAATAAATTGGCGCATCACATTCATTTAAAAATAGATTTATTTTTTTAAGTCTGGACTCAAACCATAGTTTGTTTAAGGCTATTACTTTTTCCACCCTTTGAGTTTTTTGTGCGCCCTATTTTTTCCCCTAAATTATCCTTTGCTCGACAAATATAATCCGAACTGTTATAAAATTGCTCATGCCTATTGGTCATGCCTATCCAAAGTATGTAAATGGTTGTCCTTTTGAGAATCGTGTCAGCACACAAAGTTCTATTCTATAAGTATTGTTGTTAAAACATTTTATGACTAAATTTCACCTATTTGGCAAGATTATTGAACAACTATTTACGGTCCTTTTGTGATTGAAATTCAGACATACTTCAATTATTTTCATTTTGTATGAGAGAATTTTCAAGAGCTCTATTCCTTTTCTGTTTATGGCAATATGGCACAAATTGATATCATATCACTTCTAACATTTTAACATTAAGAGTGATAAATTTATCACATCTGACATCATGTGCATAACAATCATGCCATTTGCTTCTTCACAATCTTCTACTCAACATAAGCTTCTTCACAATCTTTCCTGGAAGCAATAGAATGTCTCTAGACTTAAGACTAAACTAGATTGATTTCGTATCAGGAAGTAATAAATGGTTGTCACTAGTCAGAAATGGATCCTCATACCATTTGAAAAACACACACAGAAAGTGTGTTTCTTACCTAGAAAAAATGTTGTATTGTGAGAAAAATAATTATAAGCAAAAAGGTTTTAAGTAGTGAACACAGATTCTACCTATGTGTGGTGACACAGTTCAGGTTATATAATCCGGACAGTTTGTTAAAAGTTCGGCAAATATAATCTGAATTGTGTCAACTTTTACACTTCAATCTGCCTCTAAACTTGGTTTTCTAGGGGTTTGACACATTTCAAATTCTATTTACCGAACAATTTTGCAAGGTTTGGGAAAATACAATCCAAACTGTATATTTACATACTTTGGATAGGCATGAGAAATTTTATAACAGTTCGGATTATATTTGCCAAACTGGTTCGGATTATATTTGCCGAGCAAAGGGTAATTTGGGGAAAAAATAGGGAGCGTGAGAAATGTATAGGGTGAGAAAAGTAATAGCCTTTGTTTAATAAACCATGTACCGGTCTGGGCTTAAAAGTCCAATCCAATCATTCATTAGAGAGTCCAATAAAATATCCATTAGAAACAAGACATGAAGGTCCAACAAACTAGACAAGGCAAGGTTCATCGAGGTGACCACCTCAATAGGACACGTGGCACTAAATAGGAGTCAACCTACTCAACCACCTCGCCATAAATAGCACCTCGGATTGGCGTGCAATACAGGCTAACAACCTCAATGTGATGCTAGGAACCAGCCTGTTCCACCTTGTACATCGACATTGCGCCTATGCGCTCCACCGCTTTAAAGCATAGCCAACATTTGGATAGCTACCAGATAGTTCCTATGTATCGGGACCCTGTGTATATCGACATGTGCTCCCACCTATCCAGGAATTTATTACATTGAGTGCATCCCTATATATGCTTAAGTCGTTTCTACTTACTCAGACTCACTTAAACCAGATAGACTTCCCCGCCTATCTAGGCGGTTGGTTACATTGATATCCAAATTAACCTCATAAAAAATAGACTGAAGCTAATGAGAGAAGATTGCGATTGACAATGAACTTATCACTATATCAACCATTACAAATAGGGGGTCACTCCCTCCAAGTACGACCACTCCACTTTTACCTAAATCCACTAATCGACTTATCAGCTACTTGCTTGCACCCAACCTAACTTAGGCGTTAGAATGTCTTTTGTGAATTCGGAAATAGTCTATGGATTAAATATTTTTGTATTATCATATTCATCACTTGATTCTGTTACAAATCATCTTTTGCAACCTTCACAATCCTCCACACACCTATCTTGTTTTCTTTGGATTTTATTGAAATTAATCCATGGTGTTCAAGACCTTTGAGGGTAACATCGTCCACTAACATGAAGAAAAATACATTTTCTAGTGTTTTTGATCCATGTCCCTTTGGTTATCTTATTTTGTCATGGTCATTGAAGCTAGGACTCATCTTTCAAATGAATTTTATGTTCATCTAATATTGTTAATTTATTGAAATTAAGATTTATGATTTTTCTAACACATGCTCAAGTAAAGGCATCAATAACAACATTTAGAAGCATACATTTGAATCAATTTTTATTGGTTAAACAAGATGAAGAAACCTTTGGAATATTAAGTATGATCTGAACTTTAAAATAAGATACAAATTTAATTATCTATGTGCATGCTCTTGTTCAAAAAAAAAATTATCTATGTGCATGCTAGTTACAGTTGAACACCAATTTTAGAGGAACACAAGTAGATTGTAGGATACACATGTCAACAAATAAGTACTTGATTCTTCAAAAAAAAAAAACAAATAAGCACTTGAAGATAATACAATTGAATGTATGTGCATGCTAATTAAAGTTTAACAATTTTGAATTTTGGTGCATGGAAGACAATGCATAATATTATTATCTTATGACAAGCTTGAAATCATTTAGTTTCATACACATCATAATTCCATCATCAAAGTTTCAATCAAGTGATGTGAAGTTGTCGTAGATTATAGACATTTAACAGATCCAACCAAAGCAAGTGCTTCCCTTAGAGCCAATAAGAGATGTTCAGGATGATCTTCGATTGAAGCAGCTCCACCATGTTGAGATTGCATGGATCTCAATACTCTACCAACAATCTGAACATGTATGCAAATAGTAAGATTACAAAAAATAGCATGCCATTGTCATCACATAATGTGACTCTAGTTGTGACTGAGATCTCTTCTTTTATCTAACCACAGAAAGTTTAGAATAGAAACAGAATGCAAAATGAATAATCAGACATACAAAAATAGTTCTGTTACCTTTCGCGCGTAGCCACCATAAGCTATGCCGCTAATTAAAGTGCGTGATGGATTAGATGTACTGATTGTTGAATTTTCATGATCCAAGTATTCTAGGAACAAACAAGAATGCATATAATGCAATTGAGAAAGGAAAAGAGAAAGTAACAAGAGAGTTCAAAAAAATAGTCAAAACAAAAAAAAAAAATAGTAGCCAAGTGACAACATTACCTGTAATAGTTGTTTGAAAGAGTCCTTCTTTTTTCAATCCTTCAATTGTGTGAGCATTAGTTCCACCAGCAAGTTGAAGAAAGCCTGTCATGTTAAGGGAATGAAACATTAGTTGAATCATGATATGTATAAATCCTGAAGGCCTGTTCGATGGCCAGGATAAGAGAGACATGGTAAGATAAAGTTAAACCATCATAGATTCATATCATGTCTCAATCCAGTGTTTAATGAGCCATCATGATATGATAACTTGACCATTTCACATATCATATCCTGCCTATCTCACTAAAATCTTTTCCTGAGTCAGCTGAGTTAGAAACCAACATGACAGGATAAGACCTTATCATGTCCATATTATTGCATCACGTACATAATGAAGATAGAAATAAGAATAGTAGTAATGACTTGGATAGCAAGTAACTCAGGCTTTGTTTGCGAGATTGGAGGGGAAGGGAGGGGAGGGTTTGGAAAAAAAAGGAAGGAGTAAGTGAAAAAAATAGAGGAGAGGGCTTTGAGGGGTTTATTTTTCTTCAAAATATAAATCCCTCCTCATTTGGGGGAACTAAAATATTGTATTGGAGGAGGGTTTTGGGGGGTTTGGAAGGGTTTATATGAATTCTTCAACTTTAATCTAGGTTGTTATAATATTCTTAAACTTAAAAATATATTAATCATAAGTATTAATTTATCACTCTATAAAAAAATACTTTCAAAAAATGTGAAAGATTTCTCAATTTTCCCCTATATTTTTCACCCCTCAAAGCCCTTCCTTCCCCTCCCCTCCCCTCCAAACTCCCAAACAAAGCCTTAGGAAGTTAGTTATCAGTGTAGCAATCATATGCATTAAGCTCATGTTAGTTAGCATATGGATTAGAAAGCTTATAAATACTTGTAATACAAGTTAGTTACAATATGAGAATCACATTTTTCTACTTTCTTCTCAATTCATAATACATATCTTATCCGACTCTATCATGACCATTAAACGGGTCTTGAGAAGGTTTTCAAAGGACTGTTGATTGAATTGTAAACACAAACCAGGAGGTCTATCTTTTGCTTTAGCCAATTGAACAGCAAAGGCTATTGACTCCTTAGTTGCTCCTCTCCCAATATCTCCACTCATCGGACGGCCGTCTAACTTGAGTTTATACAGGGCAAAGATGGATTTGTTAAAAGAAACATGGAATATAATTTGGCTTAAAAGAATATAAAATTGATCAATCTGTCGAAAAGAGAGAAATGCCACACCTGCCATAAGTTGAAGTTTCTAAGATTTGGTTTCATAATAGAGAACATTTTGTTCATAGAAGATATTGTTGAATCTCCAACATTAGGTAAACTAACCTGAATCATTTTAATAGTAAATTGTTGAATCAAATGAAAATAGCCTTGAAGCTGAGTATTTATTGAAAAGTGAAACTTATATATTATAATTAACCCCTCAAATATTAGAAGAGGTTGAAGGCACCACTTACGGCTACTAGCTTCAAATTTTCTACTGAATCTCCTAAAGCGCGCCATAGTTCTTCAAACAGTCTACTCTGCCTAAAGAAGGATGTATTGACACGTGGAAACGGATTAAAAAAAGATCAATCAAATATCATAGAAATGACATATCTCCAATTAGTGAAAACTGAGGTTTGATCTTTTCATATAATCTGCTAAATAATTCCAAATTCCTTCATTACTTGATTAATAAAATTCTGTGAATAGCAATCATGAAATGTATTTTCATAGCAATTGCAATTAGAGGAATGCTAGCAATTATACTAGTATTTCAGGAACTCTAATATTACCTTACACTTGTATGGATCTCTATAGCATCAACATCATTTCTCTTGAGGAGATCAGAAGTTGTAACAGCATCTCTTACATATGTTACCTCTCCTGGATCAATATGAAAAGTACACATTTTACACAAAAACAATTAAGGGAAAGCTAAGAATTTATAATATCAGATGGAACTAGAAAATATCCAACTTATTTTATCATAGGGGCAAACTGGAAGACAGCGACCACAGCCATAGCAGCGCTCCGTTATGACTCCGTCCTGCATGTTCAATCCAATTAAACATCACAAGTTTTATATTTGAAAAAGACAGCTTTTATGTTTATCAGAAGAACACAAACTTTGAGATTTTGAGTAAAATGAAGTTAAAACCTTTAGTACTCTTGGTGTTTCGGTGTTACATGAAATTTGTAAAGTAGATTTCTCTTGGAATGAGATTGCATTAGCAGGGCAAACATTTTCGCAAGGGCGTGAACAGTCTGATGGACAGTCCTCGGGATCAAATTCTGTTAAGAAGGATTTACTAACAACATTGAGTGATTACCAGTAAGCATAGATTAAACTTTATATTTTATTAAATTTTGTACATAAACAAGCTACATCATATTCATATGACACACTGTTTGCTTACATGGATAAAGTTACTGTAAATGAAGATTCAATGCAAATGTCATTGCCTTCCAAAAGTTTTGAATGTAGAAATATTGTAAACTAAGAATTGAAACCATGCCATAAGATTTCTGATGTATGCTGATGTGTAATGTACGGAGCAATTAAGTTCAATAAGAACTGTCTTACCGGCTTTGCGAAAGTGAAGATCTTTATCATCATTGACACTGATCATCACCCATGGCCTTCTAAGGCAGCATAAGATGTCTCTTGCTGCTTCAATTCCTTCATTCACAGCACTCACAACAGATGCATCAGCAGCACAGTCAATGCAGTCAACTGCAATCAACCACATAATCCAATTCTTGAATTTGTTTGGGTAAACAACGTAATTAAGTGTAGTTGTATAAGTGTTTATCATATAAATTCATATAAATCCCATTCTTATTTATTGGGTCTAACTCATCAGTAACGTGAGGGGTGATATGAACACTCTTTATAAACTCTTTTAAGGCCTTATCTCTTGTCAATGTAAGACTTGGGGCTTTCTATATAATTGAAATGTTATATGATCATGTGTCACACAATTCTTTAAAATTAAAAAAAAAAACAAATATATTCCGAAATATAGACAAAGTATTTCAAAACCCTCATCTAAAACATACTCTTAATTTGTTCCTTATTGTTGGGTCATGAGCGAAGCCCCCGGATCATCCACACCGCATTTCTATCCAAAACCGTAAGAAATTGAGTTTATGAGTCATCTCACTTGTATGTTGTTTTTCTTTACATAAATCTTACTTAAATATTGTTCGACATTCACTTTTTCATTATAACTCACACTTGCCACATAAGGTCGAATAAGTTAGTATTATAACTGAAAAACTAAACAATAAAAGAAAAGGACCCTTTCATGCAAGTATTTTCTGCTTTTAATACTCCCAAATAAAAAAATTATTACAAATATTAGAAAAGCTTATTAATGTTATTACCTCCAGCAAGAGTGTAAACCAAACTGAGATTTCTGATATCAACAACATCCTCAAAACTTGCACCACAAATGAGCTTCACCCAATTACCTCTCTGGAGAGACTCAAGTGGAGTTGATGATGATGATGATGAAATGGAAGGAAGCTCCAAAGTGTTGATGAGATTCTTCACCTTCTGATGAACAACACACTTCTTATCCACTTTTGCTGGAATTAAGCACATTCATTTCATAAGCATGTTAGATAATAGATACATAGATAGATATAGAGAGAGAGTGTAAAAAAGAGTTTTAGAAAAACCGTTGTGTTTTGTTGAGACAGAGATGTTTGTGGCGCAGAAAAATCTCAGACTAGCCATTATCTGCAACGAACATGCCTAGTTGCATTTTTTGGAGGATGGATAAATACAATGTTTTTTTGTTTCCTTATTTTTTAATGAGACAATGGTTTTTTTATTTTTATTTTTAATTTGAGTTCTATTTTTTTAATAATTTCTTATATTTTTTCAACCTATTTGTTAAAATTGGATATTTTTTTCGTTAATTTTTTTTTGGATCTTATTTGATTTCAATCAATATTGATGGTTGACCTGTGTATTCTACATTTTGAAAGGTGAAAATGTGTTATTTTCAAAACAAAACATATATTTTTTTAAATTTTTAATTGTTTAACTGATGCCCTAGATGCACTAGTTAACATGACGTTTTTCTTATAGTTAATGTCAATTTTGATTTTTTATTATGTTTGTAGATAAGATAAGGCCTGAACATTTGTCTGTCTAGTTTTAGATTTGTTCACTTTTGAGAGAGTGTTGGTCTGGTCTCCCTCTTTCTATCTTATTATCTTCAATATATTTAGCGTGCCAACACTCTATCTGCTCACTCTTTATTTAACAATAAATAAATAAGATATTGCATAAATATTTCAATGAATTTTTTGATTTCGTATATATATATATATATATAAAGAGAGAAACCAATATGCTAACCTAGGTTTATCTTTAGTGCCGGAGCCACTCACAATATTGTGGCGCTCCTGCCTGCACTATTTTTTTTTAAATGAAATACTACTATTGTAGGTCTGTACTAATAGCTTTGAGATAATTTTGGCTAGTTATTTTTTTTAGGTTCAATAGTCTAATGGCTAGAGCTCACACATTTTAAATGTGGAGAAGTGAGGTGTCCGAAGTTCGAACCCTGACCCCTGTATATAATATGCAATATCTCTACCAACTGAGCTAAGCTCACAGGGATGACTAGTTAAAATTTTAATTGGTTTGTTTACTAACAACACAGCGCATGAGAAAACATCTCAGCTATTTAGTTTTTGTCCCTCATAATCATTTGATGACAAGTATAATTAAATTTAAATTGCATATTTTTTATCATAATATTTTTACAATTGCAATTTTGTTTTATTTCAACAATCAATATAGTATGATAATGTAAGAAATTAAATAATTGTTATTTTTCATCTTAAAAACATTCATATATTTTCATAATTGAAAAGGTAATAAAGAATATAGTGATGTATACATATACTCTTAAAAAAATATTATCTTTTTGATATTATAATATATGTCGAATATTGCCCTAACTTCTTAAAATTTCTAGCTCCGCCACTGTTTATCTTTACCTTCTTTCACATCGTGGTCTTCACCCCCAACTATAATTACGGAGGCCCTAGTAAGAAACAAACTTGGGCTTCCTTCTTATAGGTTTTGTTAGCAAGCTTCCAGGGTTTGGTTTGGTGCCCCCTTCTTTTGTATATCTTCTTCCCTTTAATATATTTTGGATGCGGCCCCTCCTTTTTGGGTGCATCAGTTTTTTAAAAATATCTGGTGCGTTTCACATTGCCGCAAACTATGTAGCTGACTCTCATAAAATGAATGATTGTTTGGTGATACTACGGTCAATTGGTTTTTTATAACTTTTTTAAGGGACTATGATCAATTGATTTTTTTAAAAAAAATGATATTCATTCATTTAAACTAATATAGTACATCATTCAACATCGCTACAAATGTAAATGATGAATCTGCAAACAAATTCACAACATCTAAGTAAATGACATACGACAGAAAAATGCCTAAAAATAATATGATAAAAATAAAGAGACTAGAATATTCATGCCTCTGAATGATCTGCAACGTTGACGTCTAAATCATTGATTGAATATTTGATCTTTCAGTATGAACCAAATGAACACTTCAATAAGGCGAGAAATAAACAATGCTGCACAAGGCGACGAACGAACATCACATCACCACACTCAGAAGATAAAAGTACAAAGAAAAAAATTTAGATCTATGTGAAAATCATTTATTTATATTGAATAGAGAGAAAATGATGAAGAGAGATGATTTCGAGTCAAAATTTGACCCAAACCACCCCCTTAATATAGAAAATAGAAGAGAGAACCTAAAGAAAAAAAAGTAGAGTCGACTTGTTGGAGAGGGAGGAGTTAGAGAAAGAGTATGCCCTTGAAAGATCAATTATTCTGCCCCTTTAGAGCCGAGTTGATGATGTTTACTATTATTCTGCCCCTTGAAATATAAATTAAATTTATAGATTCCAGGGGTCATTAGATTTTTATAGCTACAAAATTTTTTCTAAGAAATTTTATTGCTACAAAATTATCAATAGGAGGATAAAAGAGAAGATTATATACGTACGTATTTCAAAACTCTCTTTGGGCTCCATCTGTTGATGTAACTTGTAAGACATGTCTGCATAATAGTAGGGATTGCCTACGGTTGAGTTGATTTTTAAGGAAAACATACGGTTTTGAATGATTAATTTTAAAAATTCGATCTGATCTAATTTTACATAGTTTAATTTAAATCAATTTTTTGATATCTAAATTACAAACTGTAACTTTTTTATTAATAATAATATTCTAAAGACGTGGTAAAATAATAAGTTTAATGTAAAATACAACATCTAATTTATTAAAAATTAATATTATAAAATGAAATGATTGATTGTGTTTAAAGCATATGAAATAGTAAAAAAAAACTAGATGAAATTAAAATAATAAGTAGTATTAAAAGAAATTAAAAACCAATTAATAATATATTAATGTATTGTAACCTACTTCTCGCAAAAAAATGCACTCTATCATATTAATAAAAAAAAATAAGCATCAAATTATAATAAGTATGCGTTTTGGTTCGATTTTGATAAATCAATTCAAAATCCGACCCGATCCAAACATTTTTACAAAAGGACATTCAAACACCGGAAATTTTACCCTATACTTCGACACATGTACTTTCATTCCTACAAATCTTTAAAAATTCCAATTTGCCCTCTTTGCTATTTAATCTTTTATACATTAATTTTTCACCATCACTTTTAACATTTTCCATTAGATATGAGTTCACCTGCACATGAGTTCACCCCACATGATAACTCAGGTATGTATTTCCTTTTTTTTTTTTTGAACAAACCAAAATGGAATATATTAACACCAACTGAGAATTGTTACTAGCACAAGGTGTGTCAGAAAGAACATCAAAAGTATACAGTCAACAAACAATCAAAAATAACAAAAAATAAGCAAACTTAGTCGATGCCCATACAACAAAAGTGCTCGACCGCCACATATGAGAGTTAAAACCAAAATTGAAATTATAAGCTTTCATCCACAAAAAAATAATGAATTTTGACTTTATCTAACATCTGGACACCGGTGAAGTGTGCTTTTATGTATTTCCCTATTATTCTTCCTATAATATGTTTCCTAAATACTTGTGAAACACTCATATATACCTTTCCGAAATGTATACCGGAAAACTCTACAAGAACCATTGAATAAAAAATCTCCTCTGCACCGAACCACTCAATAACAAAAGACAAACAATAACACCACAAAATTCGGGAAGAACTTAAAAAAAACTTATTGGGAAGATGACTTTTACGGAATTTTGGCAGGGAACGAGTGAACTTAAAAGTAATAACATCAAGAATTAAACTCTTTTATTAAAACAGTTTGAGTAAAAAATAGTAAGAGCTAAATAAAAAAACAGAGCATGAACCAGAAATCTTCACGCAACGATTCCGAGAAGAATCAACCGGAACGTTTTGCTTGCGTTTTCTGGGAATCAATGACTCGGCATCGATTCCGGTAATCCAAAACACGATTACGTGAACGATTTGGTAACCGACTAACCGAGAAAACCTTGGCAAACCCATAAAACCTCAACTCTCAATCAATGATCCGGTAAACAATTAAGAGAACAAACACAGGAAATGGTTAAGAGAGAACAAACATGAAATAGAACGATCAATAATTGACGAGTTTGGCAAAGAAGGCTTACTATTTGTTGGTAGTTTTTTTCCAGAAAAAAGGTGGGGTGAACAAGTGAAAGGGTGATTGTGTTTTATTTTATATAAAGGGTAAATTTGGTAGTTTGTGTCAAATGTTGGGGTGAAGGTATAAATGCAGGGGTGTGGGGTATAACTTCCTTAAACACATCTAAAATTATTTGGTTTGTGTGGTTTTCATATTTTTGGATCAGTTTGTTGTTTTAATTTATGATGGGCGTATATTTGAACACCTCTACATACAAGTATGACTTTTACTTTTCTCACTCTTTGACATTCTCGTGTGCCCTATTTTTTACCAAAAATACCCTTTGTTCGGATTTTATAATCCGGACTCAGTTTGAATTATAAAATCCGAACCATTCTTAAGTTGTTGGAACATATAACACCTTGGAGATGTTTGTGTAATCTATGTGAAACCACACTTCAGATTTTATAATACGAAATCATTTTAGACATTTCGTATTATATTATCCGAAACATGCCAAACACCTCAGAAAAGCATAACTTTGGCGTAAAAAAGGTAAAAAAATGATCAGTTCGGATTAATAATACGAAAACATTCCGGATTATATAATCTGAAATGTATCAGTGCAGAAACAGAAGCTGTGTTTTTCTTTGATACATACAGATTATGTAATCTTATGAAATAAACATGCATTCTTGAATAAATAACAAAAAATGTTGTAATTGAAACGATAAGAAACAACACAACACAATTTTCAAACATTAATACTAAAATTATCCATAAGTTACAAATCAATTGCTCAGACATAAAATTCAAAATTAATGATTACAACACCATAAAACTAAAACTAAGTAAAACTAAGCCCCGCCACCCCTACCCCGAACAGCACGCCTACAGCGATAAACTCGCCCTCCATGAACCTCCGCCAGGATAGCTTCCAAATGGCGCCACTGATCAAACCTTTGCTCCACTACACCACTGGCCATGACGACATAGACATGGTCTCTGATACGACCCAACCTTCCAGTCAGCACCAGGTACCCCTGCTCTCCGTCCTGCTCGGCAGCAATCTCATAAAGGGCCTCCTGCTCGGGTGGCCTCGGGACATGAACAGCCTCGTCTGGAAGAATGACACGTGGATGTGAGATGGAATAAAACCATATGATATATCCCTGTGAAGTCTCCACACCAGTCATAGCAGCGAGCCCCAAGTCCCGGGCTGTCAACATATGATCAAGGTAGTGCCCATATCGGTGGCTGATCTCCATCAAGGTCATCTTGGAAGATGCATTGTCGCATGGATGTATGGGGATGGTCTGGAGATACCCAAACTGGCGTAGCAACCGCTCCGGCAGATATCTCACCCTACGAGAACCGTATCTAAGCCATCCAGAGTAAAAGTTGATCTGCTCGAACGGACATACCTCACGGTGTGCCTCATAAGAGGACATGACAACACCATCCAGATCCAGCTGATCCAGATGCGTCATGTACTCGTCTGGTGAAGACAAACCCCTGAGCGGCAGATACATCAAGGTACGTGGACATGCCTCTTGGTAACCACCACATGCATCCCTGACACCTATGCTCCTGAAATGCTGAAACACCCAAGCCTGCAACAAAGTCAACAACATATAAATATACAAACAATTAAGACATAGAAATGAACAAATATACAAACATATTTATTTATACCTGCAACAAAGATAAGTAGCATGCAAGATGCTTGGTCTTGTAATGGCATGCATTGTTCAGCTCCCTGTACAGGTGTGCAAGGGCAACAACTCCCCATGCATAATCAGAGACAAGCTCCAAGTCTCTGAAGTACCTCAAGTAGGCAACATCCACGCCTGGGCTCTCCCCCCTCCGCTTGCAACCTCTCTATACGCTCCATCCTAACTGAAGCATGCATTGCTGTTCTTTGACCCCTGGTGCGCTCAACAGGTTGTTCCATATATGTAACATGCATAAAAAGGTTAAGTACTATCAACAGAAATACACAAAAGTAAAAAAAATCTTCATACTGGTACAGTTTGGATTATAAAATTGAAACTTCAACAATCCAGTTTCAATTTTATAATCCGAACTGCTTCAGTGCTCAGGAAAAAAAATCGAACTCAAAGGCTTGCATGTAGAGAAAATGAGACCTAACTTTCAGTTTGATGTTTAATAAAGCTTGAAATGTGATGATTTTGAGCAAAAAAAAAAAACTCTAAGATTCGACCAATTTGTTGATTTTCAGATTTTGGGATAAGAAGAGAAAGAAAGTGAAAGTGAAACAGTAAAAATGGGGGAAGTTATTGTTCTTGCATGTGTGTATATATATATATATATATATATATATATATATATATATATATATATATATATAAATGGTTTGGATTATATTTCCCGAACTGGTTCCGAATTATATAATTTGAGGGGCATTTTGGAAAAAAAAAATAGGGCGTGAGAGAACCTCGTAGGGTGGGAAAAATAATAGCCTACAAGTATTGGATAGAATTCAATTTTTCGTTTTTGTGAAGTACAATTTCTTGAACATTGATAAATCAACAATTTTCAATTGTTTTATTTCTTCATTTCATTAAACAAAGGAAACATCCCCGTGAGCTTATCTAAGATGGTATGGACAACGTATAATATATGCAGGGGCCGAGATTCGAACTCTAGACACTCCACTTATCCATATTTAAAATGTGCGAGCTTCAGCCACTAGGTTACTTGACAAAAAAAAAAGTAAAACAAAAGAAACCAAAATGTTAATAAAATGTGTGGTCTTCACTGAATAAAATAAATTACGAAAATATATTTTATTCACACAATTCATCTGGTCTTCATCGAGAATCTCTTCTTGCCAAAAGTAATTAAGGAAACAAATGGTCGAAGATGACGTTGCGCAGAAAACAAACGGTTTCAAAAATCTTTACGTGTTTCTTCGTCAAATTGCTTGTTACTCGTTCGTTCCAGTTAGTAGCAATAATTGAGATCATTCTTTACATGCTTTTATGTGCTTATGTGTTGAAGCAAGCGTGAAGTGTTTAGTTTTTTTTTTTGTCTCATAGGTCTGTTAGTGGTGAGGCCACGTGTTGAGTGAAGATGATGAATAAGTTTAATGTATTGAGATTAAAATGGTAACTGATTGTAAGAAAAAACCCTATCAGTGAGGTCGACATCACCCTTGATGAATGGAGGGTAATTTACCATAACGACAAGTATGATTCGATTGAAGAACGAATGAGATAGAGATCACATGTTGAATGAAGAAGATGAAGAAGTTTGATATTCTTGTGATGAAAATAGTAACTTATTGTAAGAATAAAAATGAAGAAAATAAAATTTTTCTTTAAAAGGGGTAAATTACCCCCAATTCATGAAAGGATAACGTAGAAAAAACCATTTTTTTTGTGATAAGTAAGTTAACTTCAAATATTTTCAATTACTCCCTCCGTCCCTTTTTATAAGAGTAGTTTACAAAAATTACGTGTATTAAGAAAAGTTGTTGAAGTAATAAAGTTGTCTCAAATGTGTGTAACTATTACTAGATTACCCTTAATTAAATATGTATTTAATGTTAACTTTTCATATATCAAGACAAATTGATAGTATTAATAAGAGGTGTATTTGGAAAAAAAAGTAATCAATGCATTTATAAATTTGTATATAATCTTATATTTAGGGACAAAACTTTTTTGTAAACTACTCTTATAAATAGGGACGGAGGGAGTAACTAATTAACTTCACACATTACCCTAAAAAAAAAACTTCACACATTAATGACATTGATTTTTTTTTTTGACAAAACATTAACGATATTGATTTTATATAAAATATAAGTTACAATTATTAGAATTGTACTGACTGTGAGTACAATATATGAAAACTAGGGTTTTCAGAATCTGTTTAGGTCATGCCTTGGGAATGATCCCAATGTTACTATTTGTAGCCTTATTTTGGGCCTATCCGGTCATGTTTTTGGGCCCAAATCGTATAGGGCTAAAACTATGACCAGGGCGCCCTCATAGGTTACTGAGGGCGCCAGGGGATATCTTTTTAGGAAGATTCCCTAAGGTTATACATGAATGTTAGGTGGGCCTTGTGCCCTCCTGGAGGGCGCCCAGCCTAACTCTAAGGGTTCAAGCACTTGTCTGTAGGGCCTACAGGCCTAAATGGCAAGATCTACAGTCCAAGAATCAAGACTCATTTTAGGACTCGTTTGTTTTAGTTTTTTTAAAAATAATTTTTGATATAAATAATTTAGAATTTATTCTTTATAGACGTTTAAAAAATAGAATAAATCATGGTTAAAAAGCATTCAAATAAAAACGATGCATGTTAATTAAAATGGTTTTTTTATTAATATGGTTGAAAAAGCATAGATATCATAAATTATTTTTTCTCTCCCTTCTTTTAAAAATAATTTTCTTCGAAATCTAATCAAAATAGCTATTTCATTTTCAGTATAAAAATTATTTTCAAAAAAATTATTTTTGAATAGCCTACACGTAAATATAACTAGAACGTAAAAAATGTGTTTAAAAAATTTAAACTAATGGGCCCTTAGTCCCTGAGATACCGTGGGATCCAATATAGTCTCTATAAAAAGAAAGTTGTTTTTCTCACTTTATGGAAAGCTAAGAAACACCAGTGTTTTATGTTTTTAACCTCAGCGGTAGTTAACTGTCGATGGGAAGGACGCGGCGGCAGTTAACTGCCGATGGGAAGGAAACCAGCGGCAGTTAGCTGTCGTTGCCATATTTTGCCTATATTTTCTAAAACTTCACATTTTTTTCATCTTAATGTGAACAAAAACTATAAAATTAGTGAACAAAAACGATAAAATGAGATGCGATTAAAATGAAAATGCTAAAAAAAAAGACAGCTAATTTTTTAACTTAAAAACTGTTTTTAATTTTTTTAAAAACAGATTTAATTTTAACAAAAACCAATTCTAACTATTTATAAAAACTGATTTTAAAAAATCAGTTTTTCTTTAAATTGTTAGAATTAGTTTTTTTTAAAATTAAATCTGTTTTTAAAAAACTGATTTTTTAAAATCTGTTTTTAAAAAACTGATTTTTTAAAATCAGTTTTTTTAAAAAATTAAAACTATGTTAGAATTAGTTTTTGTTAAAATTAAAAACAGTTTAAGTTAAAAAATTAGCTGTCTTTTTTTTTAGCATTTTCACTTTAATCACATGTCATTTTATCGTTTTTATTCACTCATTTTATCGTTTTTGTTCACATTAAGATGAAAAAAATGTGAAGTTTTAGAAAATATAGGCAAAACATGGCAACGGCCGCTAATTGCCGCTGGTTTCCTTCCCATCGGCAGTTAACTGCCACCAGATTCCATCGGCAGTTAACTGCCGCCGCGTCCTTCCCATTGGCAGTTAACTGCCGCTGGGGTTAAAAACGTAAAATACTGGTGTTTCTTAGCTTTCCATGAAGTGGGAAAAGCAACTTTCCTATAAAAAATAAAAGCAAATTTTTGTCATAGAGAAAAATAAATTGGGACAACTTATAGTCCCTACCTTGTTTGGTTGATAAAGGAAAAATGGAGGCAAGAAAAGGAAATGAAAATTAAAAAAAATAAAAAATGATTATTTAGTAGTTTAGTATGAGACATAATGATGATAAAAATGATTATTTATGTACGTTTTATTATATAACTCTGAACTTTTAATACATTTTTTGTGATTGTAACAAACTATAAGAAAATTGTGTCTCTAAGAAAATCATGGGTAGTTAAGTTAAGAGTCATAAATAAAGCCACCGAAGAAATTTCATTTAAGTTTTGTCCTATTTTTAAAAAATGTTTAATTTACATGCACCGTTAGTGTAAGCGCATCACAATTCACATCAACAATGTGTATGACTTTAGAAGTCGTTATGATAAAAATCAAATATTTTTAGTAATTTGATAATTATGATTGATTGGAAGTGTAAGACCATCTACAATGGTAAGATCTTATCTAATAAATTTTCAATTAGGTATATAGCATAGAAGTACTCTCATTGGAAAGAGAAAAAAAACAATGCTTACGGAGTGAAGGTGCTTTAATAAACACAAACTTTATCTGCCCCAGGGGGACATGCACATTTTTCATAATAAAATAAATTAATATTGTTGAAATGTAACGATGTCGAGTTATTGGTGTAACTCATTTAATAAATTTTCTTAAAGTGTTGGGTCGAAGAGATTGAATATTTATTAAATATAAACATTAAAAAAAATATAAAATGATTCATGTGTATAAGTGAGATCCGCTTAAGCACTCAAGTGAAGAAACTCCATTGTAGATGTTCTAAAACTCTATTATCTTGCCAATATAACTCCATTTCTAAAACTCTTTCACACCGTTGTTTTTGTCACACCAAAAATTTAGTCCTAGGTATTGGAGGCCATTTTCTTTTTCATTGTTTGGTTCTATTTCGTGTGTAGGAGACGTATACATGAGTAGGGGGTGCAATCTTCTCTTTCACGAATTTTGTATTTTCCTTACCCTCCTACTTCTCGTATTGGTAACGTCATTGTCAAGTTTTAATGGCTCATAAATCACAAAGGAACATATAGAAGTCGGTACCAAAACCTTTTTCTTCCCACCTCAACAGATTTAGTAATTGCTAAATTTATTGAGTAATTTCTGAGCCTACGTACAATTCCTCTATATGTAAGACCTAGAGATGCATTCAAAGTGTAGTACGTGTGTGTCTATTTGCAGGTTATCATGTTTCTCAATAGTTAGATGAAAATATGATGTCACATGATTTATATTAATAATTAATAATATAAACATTTCAATCTTTTTTTAATGGTTTAGATTTTCTGACCAAATGAAGCGCACTAGAGGGGCTTTAGAAACATTTTTCTCTAAACACCTTTTTATTGGTGAAATTCAAATGATCGTCTTATTATTGGAAAAAAAATCTTAAATCAGTTTCACTAAATTGTATAAACACGCATAAATTTAGTGGAACCGATATAAATTTTAAGAAATAAAGATGTGTGCAGGAAAGAGTTTGCTGTTGACCTAATTCATTAAGAAAATAGGTTTTCCTCTTCATAATTGAAAAATAAAAATAAAAATTTGACATGTTGACCATTCCATATTTCCATGCAAAAGGTAAAAAATACTTAACCCAAGATAAAAGAGCTATGAAGTGTTATTGCTAAACTCTGACACACAACTACCTTCTACAATGAAGACCGGTAATCAAAGAGCAAAGAAAATGGAAAATGAAAGCACTTATTTTGTGTGATTAATTGCATGGTGTTGTCAATTTCTCCTCTATGTTTGAGTCTAACCCTCTACTGACTCTCAGGACTACTGCCTATAATCATACTAAGCTTCAAGACACAGACAAAAGACAATTATCTCCCTTACCTATGTATGTCTACTTGTTTGTAATTATAAGATAAAATAGAGGCAGACATACTGCACCAAGTGTTCAATGCAACATTATGCTACAACGACATACACATTTTTTTTACTTGGAAATTCAAAAACTCTTTTAAGTAATGGAAAACAATGATTCAAAACAATGTTTGTAAATAAAATACAGATGATGCGGCTGCAATTGTGATTGCACTTCAGTCAAGAAAATTTCAAAATTATTGACATTGCAGTCACAAATCTTTATTAATACGTTAATCCTAGCATAATTTTAAATTGCAGTCTGCAACTAAAAATTTAGGAGGTCTAGGCAAAAGTATTATAAATTTGTAATCGTAAGGGCATGATGAAAAGTATAATAGTAAGACCATGGTACATTTTACTTTACATATCAAATGATATATTATAGTAAAATAAAGCTAAAGCAAGAGTTGTATAATTTCTCTTGTTAATATAATAAAGGTTGTGGATAAATAAGGGCCAATAATAATTTTTGGAACTCTATGTCACATTCTTCTTATTCTTTTGGAATTATATTTTGGACTCAGCAAAATCTAGCAGACTTGAATGTAAGAGGGTACATAAAAGAATTAAAATAAGTGAATCTAATAATCTGGCTAGAAGTTAAATGCTTTCCTCCATTCACCAAACAGTCATCATAAGAGAGTCTCTTGAACACTCTAGGATTTATTATTCTTGCAGAAGCAAACCAACCACAGTGAAGATGGATATCATGAGGAGCACATCCAGAAACACAAGTGTTAACAATTTGCACAATAAATTGTGGAATTCCAGAAGTTGAACCTTTGCTTTGTGAGATACTAATGTCTCTTTTTGTGCAAGAACCTGATTAAAAAATAATAAACTTGTATCAATTTAGTTCATGTAGTATTGTTATGTCTCCAATTTAGTTTCTAAAGTATATTAAAAAAAAAAAAGTGGTTCCTAAAATATATGAAATTGTCGTTTTAGTCCTTAAAGCATGTGAATTTCTGTCATGTTATTCCATAACATCTTAATAGCAGAGACTAAAGTGATAGATTTTATATACTTTAGAATTACGAGAAGGATATTCTCATATTAAATTGATGGTTTATTTATAAATAAAATAATAAAAATAAAAATGAATGAATGAAAGAATGAAGAATTGCTTCTGTGTACCATGAAACCAAAATTTTCTAGAGGTGTAGTGTGCATGTTCTGCTTTTTCTGACACTGTTAAGGAACCATTTTTGTCTTCATGGAAAGAATGAAAAATCTGTGTTGAAGAACCTGCAAACATTATGAAAATGTTTGGCTCAGATGAAGGATAAAACTATATATAGAGAAAGAAAATTAAGCAAAATAGGTTTTGTTTGTGTTACCTGAAGGCATTTCAACATCACAAAATACAATGAGGGGCATTGTGATGCAGAGGAAGAAGAGATAAAAAGACATTGTGATTGTTGTGTGTTTAATGCAGCTATGGCTATATTTTTCCTTGCTTAATGTGCCTGACAAAGAAGTGTACTCAATCAAATCAAACTCAAGAGTGTGTTAGGAAAGAATTTTAAAGATACAAGAGAGGAGAGAAGGATCTGTAGGGTTGGTAACCCCTATAGTGGTTTTTATACAAGAATGGTTGTCTTGCACATTATAAGTACATCATGCGATCCCTTTTATTCTTGGGGTAATAGAATAGAATAAAAACATACAACAAGCATATAATTATTTTAATATATATAATAAGTTAACATGAGAATAAATAAAAGTTTTTGTAATAAATGAGAGAATTATACTGTCAAGGCTTTTATTTCTCTCCAACAGAAAATGAAGACTAAAATCAAAATACTAAAATCAAGCTTTTGAATGAACTATTTTTTGAAGGAAAAAAAAAACTAATTACCCTTCTTCATTTTCTGTATGTGTTTGGTTATGTTTGAATGTACGTAATAATTGATTCTCCAAAAATGATTATAACTAAAAGTTAGTTGAATGTAAGTTGGTTTATGTTTGGATGCATTTATGTAAAAATGGGTTGAACAAAAAATTTGAAGCTAAAGATCAATTGTAAAGACAAAAGCTCTAAATCGTAGCTTCAAGTTAGAATCAATCCGGAGGCAAAACCATATATAGCACCAATACCTTAGATTGAAAGCGTCTTCGATGTCCGAATTGACATTGACATATGTTATGAGATTAACTCACAACTATTCAATTAGAAGTCAAAACCATATATAGCACCGATACCTTTTATTAGCAAGTTAATAGTTTTTATTATAGTTTTATTACATAGAGTGGTAAACAAAAACTAGTGCAAATCTGTCGAATTAACTCTATAATAAAACAATTAATGTCAAAATTAACTCTAATAAAAACTAAGTTGACTTCTAATTATATAGCTGTGAGTCAACTTAGTTTAGTTTTTTCTAAGGTGGTTACATTTAATTATTCCATTTTGTTAAACTATTATAGGTCTCTACATGTAAGTTTAGTTTTTTTTTTTTTTGAGGAATCTACATGTAAGTTTAGTGTTTCATATGCAAAATTAAATTTACTCGAGAATATTAAACATGTCAAAATCAATTTTACACCTATAAAATCAATTAAGACTTCAACAAAAGGTGGAACCAACATATAGGTTTGCTTAGATTCCAATATTCCATTTTACCTTTAATCTTCCGTGATAAGCTTTTGGGTACCTACCTTTTTCACTTTGAGATGAATCTAGCAGACAAGGCACCATGAATTCTGAGCTGGAAGAAGAAAGTTACAGGGTAGCAATGGCAGAACCCTATGACAAAAGGAAAATGGAACTTGAAGGAAATTAGTTATGGCTTCTTATATTCTCCCATTTGAATGAAAAATTTCCATTTTTATTCTTCACGTTATTATAGACTTATTCCAACTTTGACAAAAGGGAATTTGACCCTCAGCTGTAAACGTGTCATTTATGATGAATGGCATGCATGCACATGCAGTGCAGACACGGTTGCATGCATCAATTCATTGTGCATGTCTTATGTCACATTTCCTCTTTTCATATTTTCATGGAAATGTTTTCTTTTTGTATGCACATGTGTATCAATCCTCACCCAATTATGCTATAATTGTTTGTCACTTACAAGTGAAGATACACAAGGATTCAAAACTTTTGATCAAAAGGGGATTTGAACCATATTTAAGGAAATGGTTTTCCTCCTACCACACAATCGTGTTATTGGAGTTTTGGATAATTCGATCTTGATTATACGGTCGATGTTTTAACTTTGTATTGTAGACATGTTTTGTGATATTAGAATATGAATGAATTGTCTAATCACAACTAAAAATTCGCTATTGCCTATTTAGGAACTAACTATCTTGCTAACCGAAACTGTTTAGTGTCAATAACAAGCGATTTAGCGATTGATTTCAAAAAGGTCGCTAAATTGGCCTCTAAATCTACAGTTAACTGAATTTGTGACCGATTTAGAGAGCAATTTTGAAAAATGTCGCCAAACCACTACTGCTAATATTAGAGAATAATTTGACATTTTGTTAAAGTGAATTAGCGAATATCAATCACTATGTTTAAGTTTTTTTTGTATTGAATTGAGATTGAACGGATGAGATTGTGTGAATGCATGTATACATAGTTATTCTGGGTGCATGGGAATCTAGCTATATTTGATGGTAGCAGAAAGAGGGCCCCTATAATGTGGCACCTGGTAACAAAGTGAGAATTGAAAGATTCCCCTAAAATCAAAGCTTTATTTAGAATTCAATCATACAAAACAGTTAGAAGTCACTGTTAGTTTGGCAAAAGACAAACCCGCGTTTTACCACTATATATGAAATAATATGTATCAACAGGTAAGAACTTTCTTTCTGATGCTTTTCAGAGGCACATGTGGTGGGTTCATGTATACCATTTGGATTCAGCTACTGCTTTCAAGTTCAGGTAGCAAGATATAAGAATCACTGTGAATGTTAAATTTATTGCTTTTGCAAATTATAGCAACCTAAGGTTTTGGGAGCAAGCCAGCTCACCTGTTTGTGCATGTATGACCATGTGATGGAAATTAATTGCTGCAGCACTTGGAAATTTTTACTACCTTAGGTACCCTCTTATATTTATGTACTGAAAGTTACTGTCATGTATTGTGGCTAACATTGTTACGATTATTACTACTTATTTAGTTTCCTAATTTGCATTTGATTCCATTTTTTAATGCATCAGAGCGTGTTTTGAATTCTGTCACTTCATCTACATGATTTGCACTGTTCTTCTCTCCATCTCATATTATTTGTCTAATGCATTATTTAAAAATAACAAATATCAATTAAATTATTAATTACTGTGTACATATTTTTCCCCTAAAATACCAATGTTAACCAACATGTTGTTAAGATTGTTGGTAACGTAGCTCTCTTCGACGAAAAGAACCAATATTCAATTTCTGGAATCACTTGTTTGAGAGGCATCCCAACTCGGTATAAAAAATCACACGGCTTATTACCAACTTAAGGATATAAAGTCAAAGGATATAAATTTATGGGCATACCGCAGAGGATGCAATGGTAGCCAAAGGCCTATCACTGTGGTAGGTTAGCAAAAAATCTGCCCTTGTTATGAGTTTTAAATTGTAGTGGGAGCCAATAATACTTGAATCAAACTCTTAACCCAAATTTTTTATAAGTAAACTTCAAAACTTGTTCGACATTGTAATTACATAAACTTGTAATACATTTTTATTTTCTTTCACTTGTTAAATTTTGTTAAAACGTTTTTTTTCTAAAAATTTTAGGTGAATAGAGAGCATTCGACGTATGCAAACTCAATGGAAAGATTAAAGATGGCATCATTCGTTCCAAAATAAAGATGGTACTCACTATAAAGCCTTCATCTTTTAGTTTTCAAATCATAAAATACATATTTGTGATGAAGAAATAGATAAGAGTTCCCTGCAGTCAATTTGCTGCATTCACGCATTTGGCACAACTACAGTCGTGGGATCTAGATCGGATAGTCCAATTTCAAGCTTTTTTTTTTATTATTTTAAAACAAATTAAAAACTACACTGAATCTAGACCGTTTGATCTTTGATGCAACGACCGTGGATGACCGAATGCAGCGATACCTTGACAGCAAAGAATCTGATTTGCTAAACCACTGAGCTGGATTTACTAAGATTTAACGCCTACTCGTGTAAATCACCAAACAAAACCACAAACACTCAAGTCATGGTCAATGTCTAGGTGAGAGGTATTTGGACCAACCTCCCACAGTGAGCATATGATACGAGACTCATCAATCATGGGGCGTACCAAGATAAAATGTGATTCAATCACGGGGCGTGCTATATTTACTAAAATTCGAGAGTATTTGATCTTTAAAGTTTTCTTGCTATATAAGAAAATCTGTATTGATGTTCATCAGAACTAAGGATCATCATCCAATAAGCACAACAAAATGACAGGGGACATAGAGAATAGCTAGCACAGGGAGTAGTTGGAGACAAACCAGAAGCCCCATATTATTTGAATGTGACTATTAACCAGTTGGCACATTAACCGCCCTAGCATGATTGGTCATTTCTCCTTCTTATTGCCACCTGTAGAGTTCTGCTCAGTAAGCATTTTCAAAACGTTTACCAATGCTTGCAAACGATCCCATATGCTAAGACCATATAGCGCTTCAACGAGTGACTCCTGAAATTCAAATCCATTTTCTGCCACAGGATACTAGGACAGATGAAAAGTGCATCTCAGTATCTATCCACTAACAGTGTAGTTGTATGATATTATGAAAGGTTTTCTAGACTGACCTGAATAGGCTTTGGTATCTTGGTCTTAATGAATGGCCACCATCTATCTTCAACTACTGACTTTACAAGGCAGCATGCTCGCAAGCCTTCAACACCTCCGAATCGTCCAAATCCACTGTGTTTCACGCCCCCAAATGGCAGAGACTGGAAAAACAGAATGCAACTTTACTTTAATGGAAATTTAAAAAGGTACATGTAGGTTGAGTTAGGAACATATCCTGACAGAACTAAAACAAAATGTACAAAAAAAGTTGAGTAAATTACACTCCCCTCCCTTCAAAGATGTTTGAATTACACTCCTCTCCCCTCTTATGTTAAAATATACACTTCCCTCCCCTCTTATTCAAAACATATTAGAAAATATTTCACTCAATAATATTTTTTTTATTTCTAATAATCTAGCAAAAAAAATAATCTAACACACTTCGAAGAAAAATAATATTGCGGGTCCATTTTAATATAATCAAATTTTGAATACATATTTTTCGCTATTTTTTATTCACAATTTCATTAACATGTAGTTTTAAATCCTATTATAAAATACGAAACAACCCAAAATAAAATTAAAATGTGTAAAATTACTAAAGTCAATTAAGTATTGTTATTTAAAAGTGAATTTTATACTCAAAACTATAAAATTAATAACAAAATATTTAAATTTAATTATCATTGACATTTAAATTATAAAGAAACAATTTTTTTTTAATGGTGATTCAAAATTAGTATATATTATAAAAATATTTATTTATGTTAAAATAGATTAAAGTGTAGTGCATATTTAATTATTAACATCTCATAGGGTTGTAATTCAAGCATCTCATAGAGGAGGGGAGTATAAATTTTACTTTTCAAAGGAGGGGAGTGTATAATTTAACATAAGAGGGGAGGGGAGTGTAATTCAAGCTTCTCTTAGGGGAGGGGAGTGTAATTTACTCAAAAAAATTTAATAAAAAAGAAAAAGAAAAAATAATAATGACCGACTGAACCAATTGCATTTGAACCATGACTCTGTCCAGTTCAAGCTAGTTCTATAGGACTGTGAACAAACCGTTAGATTGGCCGGTCTAGTCTCGATTTCACAACCCTGCTCCTAATATTTTAGTTGTTTCTCTTGTTCTTTAGCAATTGGATGATATCAACAAAGCACACATCATATCATGCTACTACTAGGTCCCTTTCAGGTGACACGCAAACATGGAGCGAGATATAAACTATTTAAAATCAAATTTTACCTGACACATGTAATTCGATGCAAAATCATTAACTGCAGCGACCCCACAATGTATATGAGAAGCTACCTCTCTGGCATGACTTTGACTGCCTGAGAAAACAGCACAGCTGAGCCCATATTTCGAGTCATTAGCAAGCTTGATAACCTCTTCATCGGAGCTAAACTTCATTATCGGCATGATAGGTCCAAATGCCTATAAGTCAAATGCACAGATGAATCTAGTAAGCAGTTGTTGGAGCATACAAGATAGAAAGACATTCTCAAATAATAGTTGGTTGCACTACATGAGAATCAATTTTTCAAATTTCAAAATCTCCAATACTTGTAGTAAAGATATGAGCCATATTTTTGTTGGTTACATAGATATGGACTAAAAGCAAAAATAAATAAAAAATGAAGAAAAAAGTGGTAATGTGAAAATCATAGGAAAATAGTAAAGGTTTGCTACCTCTTCTTGCATCAATTTCATTGAGTGGTTCACGTTCACAATCACAGTAGGGGGAAAATACTGATCAACAGCATCTTCGCCTATATGTCCAAAATTTCCACGTGCAACAATTTCAGCTCCTTTGTCTAACGCATCATTTACAAGACCTAGAAGCTTTTCAGAATGTTCATGCATGCATAAAGCTCCCATATCATACTTCCCAGCAAGTGGTGGGCCCTGCAAGAAATCATTAACCGAAATCCCTAAAGAACGGACTTCTTAATACTAAATCTTTTGCGGAAGATCCCTATGCTCCATTTAATAAGTGAAAATACAGTACTTGCCCATACAGAAGTCCTCAGTTTTCAATGTTAAACAATCTGTGGGATTTATACAACTTCATGACGTTTTTGTCCCTTCCTCTCATCAGTATATCTATTATCTAATCATAGATCCCAACTTCTCAGTGTTAGTTTTTTGAAGAATAACAATCATTTCTCAATTTGCCATATATTAAAACACTACAGTCTAATAAATAACCAATCTATGTCATAACATTAAAAAACAAAGAACTCATAATACTGAGTTGTGCTTAAGTAATTGAGAATATCATAGATTATCTCTGAAGATTGGTTTCTGTATTTCTTTAGATTTCATGATATTTTTCCTTATTTAATTAGGATTAGAAGTTCAGTAAAAATATAAATAAGAGTCGCGTTTAGTTCATTGTATAAATCATCATCATAACTCAGACTCTTTATTTCTTTCTCTTCCCTCCTCTATGGGAAATAGAAAAGGAGGCATGCAGAAATGCAACAAAAATAGAGGAAAAACAACATATCATGAATCATACAACCGTCTCTCAAAATTTCATAATAAACTAGAGCCAATGTAAAGTTAAGCTGGTGGACTTGTGATATAGCAATTCTGTAAGAATCAAGTGCAGGCAATTGTGACAAGAGGCCCATATTGACTTGGAAAGAAATTGCACAAGACAGATGTTACAAAAGAAAGGTCATGGAAAAACACTTGCATAAACACTTACAGCTGTAACAGATTTTATGATTTTGGTAACTTTGCTGACAAAAGATGGATAAATGTTCCTATGGACATAAAATCGTTCAGCACCAGCACAGTTCTGCCCACCTGACTGAAGAACAGCCCTGACAGCAATTTGAGCAACCTACATTCAGCAGATTAGTGAGTGATAAAACTATGGAATTCAACAACGAATGCATAATGGGGAAGGTATTCGTACATGGTCCACATCTACGTCTTCACAAACAATAAATGCATCTTTACCACCAAGCTCTAGTGTAACTGGTATAAGTGTCTCAGAAGCATTTTTCATTATCTGCATAAAAGAACAAATGATATCATCAACGTGCAAAGACTACTCATTGCATGGAACATCTCGGAAAGAATAGAAGAAGCATATACGGAAAAGTAGACAAAAGCCCCAAACTATCTCATTCACTGATTTTGCTCAAGGGGCGTCACTGTTTAGACTAGAGGTATACTACAACTTATGATGTTACTTTTTTGTTTTGTGAGTACAGAATGGGGCTTCAGTTGCTCCAAATACTACTCTAAACATTGACCAAGTATTCTAGGGAAATTCTTTACTAAACATATATGATGCATAACATATCAGAAACTATATTTTAAGAATCATAAATAAAACTACTATGTGATGCAATTCACAGATGAAAGGACAGGATGAACCAATTTGATTGGCTTAAGGAACCATACCATCTTACCAACCCCAGGTGATCCAACAAAAATGACTTTATCCACAGAAGACACCAGTGCTTCTCCTGTTTCACCAAACCTGGTAAGAAAGGTCCAATTAAGATTATAGATGCAGACATGACTTTGAAATTAAGGGAAAAAAAGGGAGGGTACAAAATAAGGCTCTACCCTGTTATCACCTCAACAAGGTCCTCTGGAGCTCCTATGGCAGCAAGGGCTGATTGGATGATCCGGAAGTAAAAGCATCCAGACCAGCTTGCATGTTCTGATATCTACAATCAGAATCACAAGGATTTCTGTCAAACTGAAATATATAAACATAAAGGAGTAGGTATTGCATGTTGCAGAGTCACGATTTTTAGTATCAAGTGTTAATTGAACGTTGTTAACTGTCAGGCTGCCTGACAGTTAACAATGTCTACTTTCATAAAAACATGGTAATACATCCATATGATGAACAATTTTAGAGAAGGTACTACACAGTACATATTAAGTCATTTTATACCTTAATCACAATGCCATTTCCAGAAAAAACTGCTGCTAGCATAGGGTTAAAAATATTATGGAAGGGATAGTTCCACGACACAATGGCCCCAATAACACCAAGGGGGTGAAATTCCACTCTGGCTCTTTTATGAAGCATTGATCTTCCAGAGGATCTGCAAGTTTTTAATGTATTGCAAAACAAAAAGTGGTCATGAAAGTGAATTATCTGATTTGCGATATTAACACAGAAACATTCTTTATTTACATGAAAAAAGAAAGAAAAAAACTGTAGGATATAAGCAAAAGATGTAAGGCTTTACAGTTTTTCCGTTAAAAAATAGCATACAGTAAAGAACAAAGAAAATAAAATGATAGACAATTTAACATAGTCAATTTAAGCATAGAAAAGAGTCAATTACTGGGATTGGTGGGAGGGGGTATTGTTTTCTTTTTGAATAAATAAAGACATGCAAAGAACTACTAGTGTTTTCAGTCTAAAGTAAGATGATAAAATTATTAACTAAAACACAAAAAAGATTGAGACAGGTACCTGTACTCAGGTTTCAAACATTGTTCACCCTCTGACAATAGCCAATTTATCTTCTCACATGTTGTCATTATTTCTCCTAGAGAAGCATCTACCATTGTTTTTCCAGTATCACGTGAAGATATCCTAATAAAAGGACACAAGTTAGAATTTATCTCATATTGATATTCTTATGCAACAAGCCCAGTTCAAATCTATTTTTCAGACTAACAATTAAAACTATGCTAAAAACTGCATGTTTGCCAGGAGTTGCAACTCACAAGTGCAACATTACATAAGTTTTATCTTTAAAAATAGAAATAAAATAAGGCTTAATTGCACTTTTGGCCCCCCAAAGTTTCACAATTGTGCGATTTTGGCCCCCCAACTTTAAAACGAGTGATTTTAACCCCTCAAGTTTGCCCATTTTGCCCTTACTAGTCACCCATGCATATTTTGACCAAAAAATAATAACGTGGCTAATTGTAATGACGTGGCATTTCCATGTGTTCGCCAATGTTGAAATTAACATTTTTTTAAAAGAAAAAAAAAAGAGAGGAGGAAATCAGTTTTTTTTCACAGATTGAACTTTTAATGACCATTTTTTTTTTATTTCTGCTAAATTTTAATTAATTTTTTTCACATATAAACTACTCTACAGAGCACCCCATTTCTTCCATAGATAGCGCCCCCGCCTCCTATCTGCTAATATCTAATTGCTTATCTGCTTATCCACTAGTACATTGTGATATATTGAAATATGTTATAAGTAGGATATGATACAATTGTGTTAAACAGTAGAATCAAACACTTAGATATACATGTTGCATGCGTGTTTTTATCAACGCTGCATTTGTTGTGTCTAATTTGAGATTTTGGATTAGTATGATTGAGTATTAGTTTGGTTCACACATTTTCTGCGGTATGTATAGACGGTTAAGTTGAGACTTTATGGTTATTGGCTCCAAATTTGAAAGAAGGGAAGGGGGAAACTGAAAATAGAGTGAAAATTAAGAAGGAAGATTATTGGTAAACATAAAACAAAGAGGGAGTGTGAAAACAATTAATTAAAATTCAGCAGAAATAAAATAAAAATAAAACTGATTTCCTCTTTTTTCTTTAATTTTTTTTTAAAAATGTTAATTTCCACATTGGCGAACACATAGATATGCCATGTCATTAAAATTAGCCACATCATCATTTTTTGGTCATAATGTGCATGGGGACTAGTAAGTGCAAAAGGAGGCAAACTTAAGGAGTCAAAATCACTCATTTTAAAACTTGGGGGGGAGGGGGGAAATTGCACAATTGTGAAACTTGGGGGGCAAAAAGTGCAATTAAGCCTAAAAATAAAACTAACACTTGATCTTCAAACTATGACCATGGAATTGAATTGGTCTTACTCGCAAATAAGTGCTTGATGTTTAATTATATACTTCAGTAGTATACGTAAAAACTGGCGCCTTTGCTTGAAGCTAGTCTTTGCCCACATTTTTTGTGCCTTCCGTACTTTTTCAATTCGCTCCTTGACCTATCCATATCTCAAATTAGTACAAGTTAACCATGGCAACACATTTACCCATGAACGAATTTAGTCAAACTGGTATAATATTTTATGAACACTCTTGCAATAACTTGTTCTTATTCATATTTATGGCTTCTTGAGTGCTGGCATAACTCATAAGAAATACAAGTGAACCAAACAAACTCACGAGCTACTCAGCCCAACTAGTTTTATTCCCTTTGATATTTTTCTGTCTCTGTAGAAATTTTGAAGTTTCTTATTTCTAAATATAATACTTGCATAAACATTAAATAAATAAAAAAGGAGTTTAATGACTATGCACAAAGAGGGTATCAAAAATTTACACAATCATCCTATCATATATCTCACCAAGTAGATATCTGTTGAGATATTTTTAGAAGTACTATAACAGAGGCATGGTGAGTTATGATTAGAAGATTATGTAAACTTTTGACACTATCAATTAAAAAAAATACTCCGTTCAAATAAGCATTGTGCATCTAAAACTACTGGTTCCTTGCTAGCTTAGCTATACTATGCATCATATTCCAAATATTTCATGGCCGCTTGCTTGTCAGTTAGTTAAATTATGCATCACAATCATAAGTCTCTTGAGAAGCAATAAGCATAGGCTCACAAACCTCATCCGGGGTCAAAGCAGGAAGATATCCCAAATATTTCATGGTGGCTGGCTCATAGCACTGAACTTTCTTGCCCGATTGCTGCGCCGTTCCCCTTGGAGGCACCTGAATAAAAAGCAATTGATCAACTGGATTCTCCAGAAAGGGGAAAAAGCAATTGTATCATCATAAGCTATTTTTTCATAAACTATCTTGACAAGCTTATGAATAATACATAAAAGCTAATTAATTTGCATAATCTGTTTTGCTTAAGCTCAAAAATAAGTCAATCCAAACGGTAGTCTCACAAGTGTCTAAGCCATTGTCACTAGATAAACTCAAATCCAAACAGTCTATAAGTTGTAGCACTAACACTTCTGATAGAAGACGTGTTTGGTGTCTCACACATGCCTGTGTCAGACACCGACACATGTGATTACGTTAATTAAGAGTTTAATTACTATGCACTGACAATGTAGAGTTATTTTACACATACATCCAATGATGAATATTCATTAATTGAAGTGGTAACACATCATTGAATGCATGTGTAAAATAATTGTACACTAAAAATGTATATTAATCAAATTCTTTAAGAATTTTCTCAATTTAATTTTTTTACCAGTGTCGATGTGTCTGTGCCAGTGTAAGTGGCAGTTTCGTGTATGGTGTCGGTTGCTTCACAAGATAAAATTAAATCAATTCGTCCCCACAATTTACAATCAAAGTGAACTCTAATTTCAAATTTGAAATCCAAAAGTAAAACCAAACCGATCTAACAAAATTAAATTAAACACATTATCAAGATCCCAATTATCCAAGCATCAAAGAAATGTATGAAAAAAAGCATCACATCATTACTCACATATATGAAATTATTCTCCTGCGATTGGCTTCCAACTTCCAACACTGCAATTAATCAAACAATATCAAAATCAACAGTACATTTTCACAGTTCACAACAAATTCACAAGCAAAAAAATGAACGAAGAAGATTACCATCGGAAGCATCAACGTCGATCGAAGGAACTTTAGGAGGAATGAGAAGGAGAAGGAACTTGCAGATAGCGAAAGCGAATGCAAGAACGAGAATGGACCACCAAAACGCCATTGGAGGAAGAAAACCGGTTCGTTAGGGTTTGGAAGAAGGTTCTAGAGAAAATGCTATGAAGAAAGAAGAGAGTGAAGGAATCTTAGGAGGCTTTGAAGTGATGGATGCATAATATATATTGATATAGTTTGATACTATGGACAATGGAGAAGGAAACTATTAAAAAAAGGGAGAGAAATTATTTATTTGTTAAGTATAAGATGAAAGTAAGGAACAAAATTTGATTCTATGGGGTACTGATGATATTTAATTCAACTTCTTTACTTTAGTTGAGATAGTAAGTGTGTTTCTTTTCCAAATTTACAATTTTCATCAATGAGGGAAAGGTATAAATTAAGACTTAACTTATTTTCCCTCGAAAAAAAAGACTTAACTTATTTATGAGATTCAAGTTTTTTTAAGGGCCTTTAAAAAAATTTAAGGGGTTATGAGATTCAAGTTGTTCCGATAATTTTAATTTTGTTAAATAAGATTTTTGTCTTTAAAAATATAACGAATTTTGATTTTAATTGTTAAAAAATAAGATTGAAAGTTTTCATTCTTCAAAAAAAAATATTTTATTTTTTTGTTCTTAATGGATAATTTATGTTCATGTTAATGTTATGATATTTTTGTTTAACTCATCTATGATCATATTATTATCTTCACGAAATGTCAAGAACATGTCTAACCTATGTATTCTATCATAAGAAATGTCTAACACATGTATTACCATATTATGTTTACGAAATGTCAATATATCAAAATTATGTTCATTTTGGACCAAGAACAAAATATAAAATTTTGGGAGGGTGAAAACATCACATTTTATTATTTATGGATTAAAATCAAAATTCATTACATTTTTAGAAGAAAAAAATTATTTAACTCTAATTTTTTTTTGGTCAAATTGGTCTTTTTTGTTATAACATCTTAAACGGAGAGATCATCTAATATGGACTTCAACCTACTAATGGAGGAAGAAAAAAATAATAAATATCGGTTACCATGACCTATACAATCATTTTATTTCTCTTCAATAATAAACCAGTCACGCAATTAAAAAAAGAATAGGTAAAATTTTGTTCCACTATCACTATCTTTTATGCAAAATTACGTTTGTCGTCTTTTAACTTAATAGCAAATAACGATTTCATTTTTATTTTTTTTACGTCATTTTTGTCCTTTTGGTCGTTTGCATGTGGATTTTCAAGTATGAAATCTAAAATTCATATTAAAACATGAGTGAAGAACTATATATTTGAACATTAAGATTTCATATCGAAATAAAATCAAAGATTTGAATCTTGAAAATCCATATGCAAATTGATCAAAATGATGGAAAATGTCGTAAAAAATAATATAAAGGACGAAGTTGTTGCTTGAAATTAAATCAAGGGATGAGGAATGTAATCCGACTATTTTTAAAATGTAATGATTTAAAATTATTAGTTAAAGGCATTTAATTATTATTGTTATAGGTGTTAGGTTGGAGTTTTAAAGTTTTGACAAAAAAGAAAAAGGTTGGAGTTTTCAATAGTAGTGTGTATAAAAAAATATAAATAAAGTATCTGTATGTGAGACTCATTTCAAAACTTTTTTTAGTTTACTAGATGCTTTAATATCACAGTAACAACGTTAACTTCAAAACTTTTCACCAAATATATATCCTTTTATTTTTTTTAAGAAGCCAAAAGCACAATATATTAACTAAAAAAAACCTATAAAGCACAAGAAGTGTCAAATAGGTATGAATACAAAGTATCAATATACATAGAATAAACCGTTTCAAAATCCGCCATTACATATTCTTGTAACCAAGACAAAGTGACGGGGGCCACCAAGAATGAAAATCGTAAAAGTAATCAGACTTATAAGCCTTTAACCACCACCGAAAATGGAGCTTTATGTGTTCAAGAAGCCGATTCTCAGAGACTTGCTTATTGCAAAAAAAAAAAAAATTTATAGTTCCACTCTTTCCAAATGACTCAGATGCATACCAACCAAATCACGTGAAAGCTGAATCGAATATCCTTCCTGAAGACATGTGCGCCACTAAACTGCATAGCGTGAGAACTGATATCAGCTAGATAAACGGTAGAAACACCAAACCAACTAAGAACTGGTCGCCAAGTACCACTAAAGAATTATTGTTGGAACACTATGAGTGTTAATGTGTGCACTGAAATATTTCTAAGTCAACTCTCCATTAAGTGTTCATTTATGACGCTAGTTCAAGTCATTGATTTTGTAACGGCCAACTAATTCTAGTCATTGGATTTGTAACTTATATTTGGCTCCTCACCTATAAATAGCGCCCATCTCCCTCACTTTTATTCACACCAAAAGTTCTCTTGATTTGTCAAATAATTTTTCTCTCTTCTTCCCCCTTTACCTTGTGTTGATGAGTTATTCTTTTCTTCTCCCTCTTTTTTTTGTCCCTTTGGATTGAAAGAATATTCTTAAGGTCATAGTCCATTTGGTTTATAATGTTCTTTCGGATTTAAGAATGTTCTTAAAAATATAGTCTCTTTCTATATTTTATGCCCTTGGAGAAGTAAGATATTAGAATGGTAGAAACATCATATTAGAGTGGTCACAATACCATATTAGAGAGGTCTCAGTACCATAATAAAATGGCAGAAATACCATATTGGAGTGGTCTTAGCTGTTTGTCGCGGTGATTTTCGGAGATCAAGCTATTGATTAGCATTGACTCACTAATTTTATTTCACGACTGAACTTTTAATTTTTTAAATGAAAAGTGGAAAAAAGTTCTAAATTACCACATTTTTAAAGATTAGGGTTCGGGGGTTAGTTACGTTTAGGGAAGGTGTTAGCACCCTAAACGTTCATAGTACTCTACGAGAACCTCTTGATTTTATTTATTTATTTTGGCTATAACTTGCTTATTTTTTAAGAGACAAAATTAAAGTAGTGAGAAAAGGAAATGTTTTTATATTTTTTATGATTTGGAAGGACAAGGTCCTCTGCCTACGTACCCGTGAGGGATCAAAACCTCGTAGTTCGGGGTAGAAATAACGGTTGATTTGTTTGGTGTTTTTTATTAGTTTTAAAAAAGGTTTTAAAAATAAAAGCCAAGTGGCAAAATGGAATTGGTTTGTGTTTTTTATTTTTGAAAGTGATTAAAGTGTAATTAAAACAGATTAATGGTTATTTAAAGAAAATAAAAGAAAAAATCGGACACTTGATTGAAAATCAAGGTTTATTAAGAAAAGATTTTTTGATTTTTAATTATCTGAATGTTTTTTGTTTTTTTGAATATGGACTAAGACTAAAAATATAACTAAAAGCTAAACGCGAGGAATTTCCGTGGTGACGTTGGATCACCACGAAACCCTTTTGAAATATAAACTAACCTAATATTTTTTGTATTTTTCTTTTGTAACGCGAAATAAAATAAATATAAAGACATAAATCAGAATAAATAAAGTGAGTGTCAGTGCATATTCTCATTTATATTTACATAGTACCTAAATACATTCTAGAAAAAAAAACGGAATAATAAATAAAGATAGAATCGCAAATGCAATAAAATAAGTATGCTAAAAAGGTAAAAATAAATAAAGATGCATGAGATGTTAAACATTAAATAAACATGTTGCATAAAGTAAAAAAAATGCATGAGATGCTGAATTATAAAGCAATAAAATGAATAAAGTGAAAAAATGCATGATAATTAACCTAAAGAAAACTACAAAATTGAGAAAATAAAATAAAGTAAAAAAAAATGAAGAGAATGCAAAAGAACAATAAGATGAAATGCATGAGGAATAAATGAAGGATGAGAAATGCAATAAATAAAAAGAAAATGCAAGAAAAAGAAATAAAACAAATAAATAAAAATAAAGGAAAAGAGGGGTGCAGTGTTTGTGTTATGGGTGGAGGTGGTTCGGATTGAGTGAGGTTTATTTGTAGGGATGCGGTTTTGGGTGTTTGATGATGGTTCGGCCGTATGGGTGGCGTTGTGTGTGTGTGGTGATAGGTGGTTGTTTGTGTGGTGGCCGGGTTTGAGAGTTGGTGTGAGGGTTCTTGGTGGGTTGTTGGTGATTAGGGAGGAGGTTGAGGCCGAGTTGTATGGTGATTGATTTTGGTTTTGAGATATGGTTTTTGTGGTTTCGATTTGCTGGGGTTGTGATTAATTTTTGGTTTGGAAATAATTGTGGCTTGCGTACTGATGAGTTTTTCCTCCTCCTCCCCCTGACCATGTGTTTCTCTCCCTTTTAAACATGCAATGCTGGTTAATGTCATTGAAAGCCATTGATGGACAATCAACACAATCAGTCAAACAACAACAAAATAGGCAACCATTAAAATTGTCATCAACACTCATCAAAACCTAAGTCAAACTTTTTTGAAAATAAAAGTAATAAAAATAAAAGTAAAAAATCCGAAAATAAATATAAATAAAAAAAAAAACAAAATAAGAGGATAAAGAAAAAAGAGAAAAATAATAATGAGAATAATAAAAAGAAATAATGAATAAAAATAACAAGTAATAATAAAAAGAAAATTGTCGCCTTCGGAACCAAAAATAAGGTATTTTAAAATACTTTCCTGCCGAAATTTCGTCTGAAACGACGAAAAAATTCCGAACCAAAAAGACGAGTGAAAAAAGAAATTTTAGGTCAAAAATTGGGGTATGACAGATGCCCCTATTTAAGTCTCTTCGTCCGGAGATCTGAAGAGAAAATCTTGGATTCGACGGGTCGAAGGGACTTAAATACAGAGTACGCCAATTTTGGACCTAAAAGAAAAAATGTGAGATGCTTGTGATGCAAATGCGAATGCAAGACGGCGAAGCTGACCCGACTGGGGATAAAACAAAAACGAAAGGATACCCGAGTTCGTTAAAGAAAAGGGGTCTGACTCCACTTGGGGGATAACATAGTTTCACTGGGGAAGGGATCAACTATCGCATTGATAGCTGAAAAAAGAAGTATGATATGGGAAAGACACCGACCACAAGCTGCCCGTTTGTAGAGCTTGCCACTTGAGGTAAAGACGGATCTAAAAGTAACATGCCACTGACGACAAGAAACAAAGGTGAATGTCAGCTGTTCGGGATGTTGCCGAACTGCCACTGACGACAAGAAATAAAGGGTAAATGCCAACTGTTCGGGTTGTTGCCGAACTGCCATTGACGACAAGAAATAAAGGGTAAATGCCAACTGTTCGGGTTGTTGCCCAACTGCCATTGACGACAAGAAATAAAGGGTAAATGCCAACTGTTCGGGTTGTTGCCGAACTGCCATTGACGACAAGAAGTAAAGGGTAAATGCCAACTGTTCGGGTTGTTGCCGAACTGCCATTGACGACAAGAAGTAAAGGGTAAATGCCAACTGTTCGGGTTGTTGCCGAACTGCCATTGACGACAAGAAGTAAATGTAGATGTCAACTGTTCGGGTTGTTGCCGAACTGCCATTGACGACAAGAAGTAAATGTAGATGTCAACTGTTCGGGTTGTTGCCGAACTGCCATTGACGACAAGAAGTAAATGTAGATGTCAACTGTTCGGGTTGTTGCCGAACTGCCATTGACGACAAAGAAATAAAGGTAGATGTCAACTGTTCGGGTTGTTGCCGAACTGCCATTGACGACAAAGAAATAAAGGTAAATGTCAACTGTTCGGGTTGTTGCCGAACTGCCATTGACGACAAGGAAATAAAGGTAGACACAAGCTGTTCGTTAAAGAAGATACAGCTTGCCATAAAGAGGGTGACATCTCTAGACCAGACATACTGGGGATGACACTTGGGGAAAAAAAGTCACAAATTGTTCATGATTGATTGACATGAAAAGCAAGACTCAGGGTGGTTAATGCAACCATGTATTGAATGATGTTTTGTGCATGTTGTGTATGCATGAATGTGTATATGCATGAATGTATGAATGTATGTAAGACAATACAACTTGTATGACTGTATGGAGGATTGACTTGTGGGATAGTATAACTGATGGACTTGTTGAGACAAGACTGGACAGGTAAGATGGAAAGTGGACCGACGACGCAGTACAAACACTCAGCAATCTTCATTGGGGATGGTGCCACTGGGGACATATCAAAACATTGACGAGGTAAGTCCCGATGTATGCAGCAACTGGTGGGGAGCAAACACTTCCTGGGGGAGACGTGTTAATCCATAGACATGGCAGAAGAACTGACGTTTCTGTGGTCATGCTTTTTTGTTCTTTTTTCTTTTTTGAATCCCTAACTTTTGCCTGGACCGCCCTTTCGGGTTTTCAGTCCACCGGGAATATATTCTTTCTGTATGCCCCTAATTTTTGCCTGGATCGCCCTTTCAGGTTTTTGATCCATCGGGACACTCATTTTTGCCTAAGTCGCCCTTTCGGGTTTTCGACTTACCGAGCTCTTTCTTTTTCTTCTTTCTTTTTTCAAGCAATTGACCATGTTTAGCCTGCAAAGTTTATCCGTTCTCAGGACAGATGTTGACGCACACTTCACTTATTCATGAGTTCAGAGAGAATGTGTTTGTTGTTTATGCTTTCCAAGAAATATATAAAAAAGATTTATAATTTTGAAAAAAGTTTTGCTTCAAGTACTACCATCAAAAAGAGAAGAAATTTTATAAACAGAATAAATGGGAATTCCAAATAAAAGGCACAGGCTCAAATTCATTTAACAGAGTGGTGGCCCGCCAATGGCGTGGCTCCACGGACCTCACAAAGTTTGGAAAATGGTAAATATAAGGGAAAGGTACATTGAACACAATAACCGCTATTCTCCCTAACAACTTTGAATTCCACTGTTTAGATGCTTCGGATTCAGAGTTTCTTTGACTGCTGATGTGCCCCAAGTGAGTCATGGCCAACCTGATGCAGTTACTTTGTCTTTTGATCCTTAACTTTTGCATAGACCGCCCTTTCGGGTTTTCGATCTATCAGGATGATTATTTTCTGTTTCATGTCTCTAATTTTTGCCTGGACCGCCCTTTCGGGTTTTCAGTCCACCGAGACGCTCATTTTTGCCTAAGCCGCCCTTACGGGTTTTCGACTTACCGAGCTGTTCTTTTATTTTTAGACAAAGTATTTCTTGACTGCATCGGCGTTCACAGGACGGGGAAGCTCGTCACCATCCATAGTCGTAAGAGTCATTGCACCACCGGAGAGAGCTCTCTTGACGACATATGGACCTTCATAATTAGGCGTCCATTTGCCCCTGGAATCGGGTTGAAAAGATAGGATCTTCTTGAGCACAAGACCTCCTTCTTGGAACACACGGTACTGCCCGTGACACAAAGCATTCATGCGTTTCTCTGATCATATTTGTTTTGACATCATTCAGCTTCTGATAGCTTAGGTTCCATTAAAACTCTCATTGATGGAATCTCAATCTCCACAGGGAGTACTGCTTCCATGCCATACACTAAAGAGAAGGGGGTTGCCCCTGTTGAGGTACGTACTGAAGTGCGATGTCCATGTAAAGCATACGGTAACATCCCATGCAGGTCCTTGTAAGTGGTTACCATCTTTTGCACCATCTTTTTGGTGTATTTTCTTTCTTTTTGTTCTTTTTTGCTTTTGTTTGTTGTTTTTTTTTTGCAGCCTCGATGGCACCATTCATCTGGGATTTGACCAGGAATACTGTAATGGCAGTTCTTCGGAACCCAAGTTAATCATTTCGAGTGCTTCTTCATGAGGCTGAACGATGTTCTTTTATATTTTAGTAACAGAGAGATCTTTTCGGGAATCTGTTCATCCTCCTCCTCTTCAGCTTCGTGAACAGGGAACTCAAAGTCGGGAGAGAGCATAGGGTTACAGTGTTCAACGGGCTTATTGATGCTTAGTCTGCGTATGATTGATGATTGATTTTAGAAAATGAGTGAAATATGCAGACCTTTTGAAATTGATTTAAAATAAAATAAAATAAAATATTTTTTTGGGTTTTTTTGTGTTACCATTTTTCCGGAAAAAGCAGTAAAATAAAAATAAAAGTCGCGAAAGAAACGACAATTTTTCATTGATAGTGGTGACTTGAAGACAAAAGTAAAGCCCTACATGATTTCACTTTCGTCTCGGGCGAAACGAAAGGACTTTTGGAAAGACAAGAGAACGAAAACACATCACTTGGACCCATGAGTAACTGAGGGAATGTCAACCGCGACCCAACTGCGGCAAAACCCTCCTTGTGTTTGCATGACCACACCCATTTTCTCTCTTTTGTTTGCACGAGTGTTGTAGGTGCGAGTGGGTTTGTAATGAATGCGCCGGGCCACTTTCTTTGACTGCGGCAGATTGACCTTTTGGTGATGAAACAGAGGATGAGACTCGATTTGGAAACTATGAATGCAGTATGATGCATGATTTATGCTTATGCAAAAAAAGAATGATTTGTTACCGAAGGACTTTGTTGAAGTTATTGTAAACATCAAGGTTTGAACATTTCGTTCAAGCATTAAGATATTACAAAATAGTTCCTTTTTTAGAAACCAAGCCAAGGGACCAATTCAAAAGTCCTTTAGTGGAAGCTAGATTTTAACATGAAATTTTTTTTAAAGACTCCTAGCTTCCATAAATTCAACAAATCGGGGCTCTTGAAGGTGTACTTCCTAGTGCTCCTCTATGATGTTCACAAAAAAAAACTTGTTTAAGTCCTTCGATAATTGGATGAAAAAAATGTTTATGAATGAATGCATGCATGCATGGTTATGTTAAAGAAACGGAGAAAACATGGTGAGGTTAAGTCCAAAATGTTGGAGTCAAGAGTAAACACGCCATTTGGTAAGGACTATGGTTTCAAAAGTACCTGTATCACGGGTTCTACCAAGTTCCCAAAGTCATCGACCACTTCCGAATGTTGTCGGATTACGGGACTGACTCCCGGTCCAACGACATTTGTAAGAAAGTCTCATTTGAGTGTAGTATCGCGTATCAACCAATTCAAGACTACTCTTGATTAGCCACCGCACTACGTCCTAAAAGGCCAAGATGGGTTAAAGGTAACTAAAGGTCCTCAACTTCATAGGCCACTTAAAAATAACAATGTCAAACACGACTACTCATGTTGACATGGTATTACCTTTAAGAGTCCTCCATTGAGCGGGGTTATATCACATGTACCAACACCCAAGACTACTCCTGGTATGACACTTTGATTATACCACCATCCTATCTTATGTTTCCCTCAAGCCCGGGTATAGGACTTATCTCACCACTCACGTAAAAGGAAAAAAAACACATATGCACATATTTACATTTTTAATTTTGTTTTAAGCAAGTTATAGCACAAAATAATTAAATAAATTCAAGTTAGGCTCAACCCTCTTAGGGATGTCCCCAGTGAAGTCGCCATTTCTGTCGCGGTGATTTTCGGAGATCAAGCTATTGATTAGCATTGACTCACTAATTTTATTTCACGACTGAACTTTTAATTTTTTAAATGAAAAGTGGAAAAAAGTTCTAAATTACCACATTTTTAAAGATTAGGGTTCGGGGGTTAGTTACGTTTAGGGAAGGTGTTAGCACCCTAAACGTTCATAGTACTCTACGAGAACCTCTTGATTTTATTTATTTATTTTGGCTATAACTTGCTTATTTTTTAAGAGACAAAATTAAAGTAGTGAGAAAAGGAAATGTTTTTATATTTTTTATGATTTGGAAGGACAAGGTCCTCTGCCTACGTACCCGTGAGGGATCAAAACCTCGTAGTTCGGGGTAGAAATAACGGTTGATTTGTTTGGTGTTTTTTATTAGTTTTAAAAAAGGTTTTAAAAATAAAAGCCAAGTGGCAAAATGGAATTGGTTTGTGTTTTTTATTTTTGAAAGTGATTAAAGTGTAATTAAAACAGATTAATGGTTATTTAAAGAAAATAAAAGAAAAAATCGGACACTTGATTGAAAATCAAGGTTTACTAAGAAAAGATTTTTTGATTTTTAATTATCTGAATGTTTTTTGTTTTTTTGAATATGGACTAAGACTAAAAATATAACTAAAAGCTAAACGCGAGGAATTTCCGTGGTGACGTTGGATCACCACGAAACCCTTTTGAAATATAAACTAACCTAATATTTTTTGTATTTTTCTTTTGTAACGCGAAATAAAATAAATATAAAGACATAAAGCAGAATAAATAAAGTGAGTGTCAGTGCATATTCTCATTTATATTTACATAGTACCTAAATACATTCTAGAAAAAAAAACGGAATAATAAATAAAGATAGAATCGCAAATGCAATAAAATAAGTATGCTAAAAAGGTAAAAATAAATAAAGATGCATGAGATGTTAAACATTAAATAAACATGTTGCATAAAGTAAAAAAAATGCATGAGATGCTGAATTATAAAGCAATAAAATGAATAAAGTGAAAAAATGCATGATAATTAACCTAAAGAAAACTACAAAATTGAGAAAATAAAATAAAGTAAAAAAAAATGAAGAGAATGCAAAAGAACAATAAGATGAAATGCATGAGGAATAAATGAAGGATGAGAAATGCAATAAATAAAAAGAAAATGCAAGAAAAAGAAATAAAACAAATAAATAAAAATAAAGGAAAAGAGGGGTGCAGTGTTTGTGTTATGGGTGGAGGTGGTTCGGATTGAGTGAGGTTTATTTGTAGGGATGCGGTTTTGGGTGTTTGATGATGGTTCGGCCGTATGGGTGGCGTTGTGTGTGTGTGGTGATAGGTGGTTGTTTGTGTGGTGGCCGGGTTTGAGAGTTGGTGTGAGGGTTCTTGGTGGGTTGTTGGTGATTAGGGAGGAGGTTGAGGCCGAGTTGTATGGTGCTTGGTTATGGATGATGATTGATTTTGGTTTTGAGATATGGTTTTTGTGGTTTCGATTTGCTGGGGTTGTGATTAATTTTTGGTTTGGAAATAATTGTGGCTTGCGTACTGATGAGTTTTTCCTCCTCCTCCCCCTGACCATGTGTTTCTCTCCCTTTTAAACATGCAATGCTGGTTAATGTCATTGAAAGCCATTGATGGACAATCAACACAATCAGTCAAACAACAACAAAAGAGGCAACCATTAAAATTGTCATCAACACTCATCAAAACCTAAGTCAAACTTTTTTGAAAATAAAAGTAATAAAAATAAAAGTAAAAAATCCGAAAATAAATATAAATAAAAAAAAACAAAATAAGAGGATAATGAAAAAAGAGAAAAATAATAATGAGAATAATAAAAAGAAATAATGAATAAAAATAACAAGTAATAATAAAAAGAAAATTGTCGCCTTCGGAACCAAAAATAAAGTATTTTAAAATACTTTCCTGCCGAAATTTCGTCTGAAACGACGAAAAAATTCCGAACCAAAAAGACGAGTGAAAAAAGAAATTTTAGTTCAAAAATTGGGGTATGACACTGTTGAAGCAAAAAATCTTTTTGATGAATGTTTTAATGATAACAAACCTCGTGGAATAAATGATAAGTTTTATGAATAGTGATCTACTGATGTTTGCACTTGAGTTTTTGTTATAAGAACAGGAATCACTTAAGTGGATAAGCTAGAAGCCACCCACATCAATAAGTGCATTATATCTACTCCACAATGAAAGAATGAGTATATCATCAGTTGAAACAATAGTATCATATCTCCATGAAGATTCATAGCTCAAGAATCATGATGGAAGAACTTACATCACAAGCTACACAAGAAGGTGCTTGAAGTTATGTGACAAAACTCACATTGAGTTTTATGTTATATGATGTGAAGATCCTCCATGGGTAAACAAGATAAAAGGAAATATGCATACAAGTTAGGAAGAGTCTCAGAACCTCCTCAAAGTATCACACTTCTAAAGCTTCTAAGGATAAGAAGTTCAGAGTTCAGAATGTTCATATGAATGTAGTTCATAATGATCATGAACAATTAACCCAGAATATTTCCAGAAATATTAAAGGATTACTTCATGGATAAACAAGAATATTTAAAGTCATCGGTTACAAGCAATGATGCAAAGAAATATTCTTTTGGACTTCAAAGAAAGAATCATCTTGTTTGTCAAAACAAATGATCTCTCATTTATATGCTTCAAGTAGTTTTTGAAAGGAATAAATAAACAACCTTCATAAGGTTCAAAGTATTGAAGAACATTAGAATGTTTAAGATAATCAGAATGTTCAACATAAAGTACAACCATCAAAAAAGAAGGAACCCAGAAGAAACATTCTGAAGTTCATATGTATGAACCCAGAAGGAGCTCAGAAGGTTGATCAGAAGGTTCGTTAGAGCAAACCCAAAATTCAATGTCCACACCAAGAACATACAAGAACAGATGTGATATGAACATATCATATGTAAAAAAAAGGATTTCGACGTTGGATCAAGAAATCATTAAAGACATCTATGGTGATTAAAGGATTAATGGACTTTGATAGTTCTTGGTATTTAATGTGTTCTTGAGTGATTAACTAAGACAGGAACAAAGTATGAACCATACCAAGATAAAAGGAATCAAAGATCATTAAGAATAAAGAACTCAGTCAGAGTTCAGAATGTTAAACAAGAGTTCAGAAGCTGGAACGAAGTTCAGAAGCTAGAACGCAGTTCAGAAGCTGGGACGCTGTTCAGAAGCTGAAACGCAGTTCAGAAGCTTGTACACAGTTCAGAAGCTGAACATTGTTCAGAAGCTGAACATAGTTCAGAAGCTTGTTCACAGTTCAGAAAGTTTGTCATAAGGCTACTTTTACACAAGCCCAGAAATTCAAGAACACTATCAAGAACATGCAAATCACACGTGGCATGAATAAATGTCCAGGAAAGCATACTTGCATGGATCAATCAAGCAATAAAGGCATTTACAAGATAAATGTCAAAAAGGATATTCAATGTTCATTTAAGACTATGAACATTGAATTAATAGGAATATTCCAAAAGGGAATATCATCCTAGATGTTCAAATTACTGCACTTCATTGATGTTTTACTATTAGGATTTGATTTCATCAAATGGAAGTCTTACAAATCATCCTAAGTAAAACAAAAGGAACTTTCAGAGTTCAGAAAGTTCAATACAGCACATGCTTTAATTCTGACATCAATAGTAGAGTGGTTGGAAAAGTAAAGCAAAAGCAAGATTACAATCTCCAAGTCAGAATCAATAAGATTTTGACACATAAGGGAGTTGGTACTGTACAAGACCAGCAAAATCCCCTAAAGCATGGGCATGAAGTGACAGTTCCACTTTATCTGTCCTGCACTGTTTCCAAGGCAAATCTGGGAAAGTATTATCCAGCAACATTCTGATGTAAGTGTTAAAGTCACTGCTTATGGATAATGCCCAGAAAATCATATGAGACGCATATGATGAACCCAGAAACTCATATCTTCAATCATACATGATGAACCCAGATGAAGATCATCAAGAATGCAACAACGTTCTGAAGTATTCTCAAGAACACAACAACATTCTGAAGTTCAGAATGTTCACCCAAAATTTTCAAGTAAAAGTCAGTGGGGCCCAGGACACATGGCACAAGACCATTGGTCACCCTCCAACGGCTACAAGAGACCAATAACTCTATAAATAGAAGTGAAAGGCTCAGCATTACATACACCATTGCAAAGCATACAAGAAAACATATGAAAAGTGTTTGAAGCTTTAGCATTTCGAATTGATCATCACTGAGATTTCAAATTGTCTCTAAAAGTGTAAATCAATTCTCTTTTATCTTGTTAAAGATAATTTCTCCCTCCTTTCTTCTCTTCTGATTGTCTTCATCTTGACAACATTTCTTCAAAACTCCAATCAATTGTAAAGAGCAAATCTCATCTAGTTTTAAGGGTATTAAAGTCTAGGTTGAGTAACATAGTGCAAGGTCTGGTGTGACTTAGCACAGAAAGTGGAGAGCCTGCTGAGGCTTAGAGAATACAGGTTGTAACCGTTCCAAGGGAACAAGATTGTACGGTGCAGGATTTGAGAGGTTATCTCAAGCATCATAGTGGAAACTCTCACAAGATTGTGAGGAGTGGACTAACCCACATTGGGTGAACCATTATAAAATTCTGTGTGCCTTTCTTCTCTATCCATTTACTATTTATTTTCAGCATAAATGTTTAAATTCAGTTTACACACCATTATCACTTTGTTCATCATTTATTACGCTAACAGTTCTGAACGCACTTCAGAATGTTCTGAACTTAACCAAGTTTTTATTTCTTCCAAGTATCAACTTGAGAATGATTTACCACAAGTGCAGGTTAAATTTAAAAAGGGTCACAATTCAAACCCCCCCTTTCTTGTGACTATTATTTCCACTTCATTAGCACCATATTTGAAAGTGTATTTACAGAACGGGTCATAGAGTGCAGTAGGACTCCGATGCAGTTGTAGCTGAGTTTTTTATTATGGGGGCGTCGTGGTTGATAGTCTGCTTGCACAATTTTGGGCAGTGCCACGAAACGTCTTAAAGAAAGTGACCTAGTCCGCGACTCAGCCTAGTAATATCTTCGGTGACAGAAAATATTTGTAACTAATTTTGACTATTGTTCCAACAATTCACAATCCATGAAGATATGATTAAGTGTTTCCTCTTGACCACAACCTCCAACACATAACAAGTCAGAAAGTGTCACTCCTCGACGAATTAAATTATCCTCTGTAAGAATCCAGTTGTTAATTGTTTTCCTTGCGAGTACCCCTCAGCAGGGTCATGTTTCCAGATCCATTTGTCTATGACATTATCCAATGGGAGCCTTTTTATGCCACATATCCTTATCAATTTTCCTTTAAAAAAATCCTTATCAATTTTTAAATTATAATAATCAACCATTGTTAATTAATATATTCATAAAATTTCAAGAACCAAAACTGACAATTAAAAAAACAAGAAAAAAACTCAACTGATAAAATAAGAAACAAGATGAACCTGCATAATTTTATACCAAAAGGATGATGATTTAATGAATTTATAGTGAGGTTTATACAAATTTTGGGGTTGGGATTGACATAGATGCGATATTTATGAGGTTTTTTTTTGTTTTGACAAAGATCTTCATTCTTGTACTTATTTTTTTGAAAAACCCAGCATCCCATTTTTTCTTTCCATTTTGCTCATTCAAATCCCCATTTCTACAAATCACCAAAAAAACATTTCAATCTAAGAAATTAATCAATCATCACCTCTATCATCAATAAGCACTCAACAAAGAAACACACAAACTCACACGCCTTGAATAAAAAAATAAGAACATAAAATAGTTTCAGGTTTGATTTGTTTTTTGTATAAAAAAAAAGTTTCAATTTTTTTATGTTCTTTTCGGCGTGATTGAGTTATGAATTTTTATGTGCATATTTTTTCAATCTTCTTTTTATGTCTTTAGTTAATATTAAAATATTTAGATTTGGGCAGAAAATGAAAATTGAAGCTCCTCGGTAAAAATTAATTCATCAAGATCGAGATATTATATGAAATTAGAACACACTTAATTGAAAGGTATAATCATGATTACCAGACTCACCTAGATTTGAGACAAGAGTTTTCCTTTACCTTTCATCTCCTCTGAAACTTAGGGTTCTAAATGGGGCAAACCACTAATGAGCATAATTATCAAAGTGATGGAAAAGGGAACCTAGTCTCTTTATTTATAACCGTGCAACCCTTTGTACCACCCATCATGGGCACTAGTGTCGGGCCTACACTTTGCTTCTACACAATTCATATTAGCCATTAGGTGTTCAAAAGCTCATTATCTATTGATCATTTTTAGGCTTTTACTTTTCCCACCCTATGACATTCTCGTGCACCTTATTTTTTTTCCAAAATTATCCTTTGTTCGGATTTTATAACCCGAACTCTGTTTGGATTATAAAATCTTAAATGTGTAAAGAAACTGAGGGAAATTGAAGGCCAGCATGACTGACAGACATCCTTGACAAAAATAGGGTGAAACGACTTTCGGATTATAGAATCAAAATTTAATTTATACATTTCAGAATGTATAATCCGAAATATCAACTTTTTAAAAAGCGGGAAAAGTATCGGAATATTTCGGATTGTATAATCCGAAATGTTTGAATATATAAGGTGTGTCCAGGACCTACACCTCTATCACCTTTATCACCAAACACTCCCTACACCTCTAAAAACACACCATTTTGGGCGAAAACGTGATTTGGAGTAGTAATCTGGTCATCAAGGGGCGTTTACAACATCATTTTCGTATGAATGCAAATGTAATGTTTATATAAAACCTCCCTCATTTGATTTCTAGGCGCTTTCATTTTGATCATGTCAATGAATCTGTACTGGGACGTTTCGGAATATAAAATCTGAAACCCAACAATCTGTTTCGGGTTGTATAATCCGAACAACACTAGTACAAAAACTGCTTGCATTTTCTGACCATGTTTTTGCATTGTTTCAGTAATAGATGTTCCCGTTGATGCCTCCAATGAATTGCCACCTGAGATTGAACCACCTAATTTGTTGCTGGTTGTTGCACTTGAAGTTATAGATGATTCCCGAAATGTCAAACCCGAGGATCCTCCACCGAAAGTTGACATTCCTTCCGGCAATGCGAAAGTAGAGGATGCTCCTCTGGTGAAGGAGAATATTGTCAAGTTTTGGGTCAATAAAGTCATGCATTTGGGGACTAGTACAACAAACAGAGTTGAATCTGCACACAACCGGTTGAAAAAGTATCTGACTAGTAGTATGGGTGATTTAAGTACAAATTGGAACTCCGTTCACAACATGCTAGAGTCACAACATACTCAGATACATGCATTCTTCTAGATCTCCATGATCATGCTTGAACATAGGTTCAAAGGAAAGATGTCGTGGTCTATGGTGATTAGAAACATATCAAGGAACACTTTGCAATATCTCACAAACGAGGCTGATCGAACAGTTGTGGTTGGTACAAACAAATCTAAGTGTGATTGTTTAATTTTCATCACTTATGGATTGCCGTGCGTGTGTACGATTGTATTGAAGATAAAAAAGAACACCACATCTGTTTGGATGAAATCCACACTCACTGGAAGAGGTTGAGGTTCGAGTATTAAGGTGATCCTAAGGCTAGAAAGGATGGCATCTCTTTGTTATCAGAATGGAATTGCTTCATGTACTTTCTCCTTAAAACTGTGTTTATTTCTGCCCAGTTTTTTTACATTCTGTTATGTGTTGGTATGGTTTGGATTATATAATCGGACACATTATGTGAATTCTAGATTTTATAATCCGAAACGTTCGCATTTAAGCCCCATGCAGACGTACTTGAGTTGCATGATCTGGGGTGCTTGATGGTTTTCAGATTTTATAATTGAAAACGTGTCTTTTATTTTCGGAAAGTACAATCCGAAACCTCACAGACACAGAACTGAATGCAGTTTTTTGCAGTTTTTTCCCAGTTTTCTACAACATTCCACCTAACAGTGTTTTTACACATTGTAGGCCCGGTTCAACGAGGCTGATTACAATATGAAGGTCCATATCAAAGAACAATTTTGACAGTTTGTTTTGCCGAAAACAACCTCTAGACGTCCACCGCCAAAAAAGGCCACCACTAAAGGAGCTCAAAAGAAAGATAAACATATCATTCGGTCGACAAAGCAATCGCCTTCTCTATGGGAGCATGTTGACTCCCAGGATCCACATACACAGACTTCACAAACATATTCAACAGGGACAAGTAAAAAAAGTGCAAGGAAAAACAACATGTCTCCCAATCCTCCTAAGCCAATTTCTAAGCCAATTCCGGTTAAAGTCAACATACCACACAAAGACCAAATCTCACCTTTCATGCATGAATTTATGGAAAAGGTGGTGGATGTAGCCGGTGATGGTTGTGGGCCTACATAACTTGACTATTTATGATCACTAGATGATCTGTTACCAACTTCGAAAAGAGCTTACCGGTGAAGAAAATGAGCCCTATCGACGGTTGATTGGGGCGGATAGACGATATAAACAGATCTTAGGCGCTCTAAACGTTTCTGGTATTGGTCCTGCACCACCGGATAAGTGGATGATCATGCCAAATATGGACTTTCTCATTGCACAAAGATACAAACACATGATTGTTCTATTATCCATTGAGAAAAGGCGATCAAAAACATTTTTTCCCTCTATGCGGTGAACCGTCACATAGAGACCGATTGATGTGTTTGATACATGTGAATGACAACCATTTTATGATGATATATTTGAAGGATTGTTGTCTAATTCCTCCCACTTCAGCGCTATGGAGACAACACCATCGAGAAGATGCAAAAGAATGGCATGATAGATATGTCCATCAGATGGTTGAGTATAATGCAATATGTCGGACGGCGGGTTATGAGGTAATAGGAGATGAAGAAGATTTGTACATCCCTTATTATTAAAGCTTAAGATGCCACGCTGTCACAAAACCCTAATCAGCAAAAAATTTCCCTCCTAAGCTTACATTAAATGCGTCGTTGCCTGCCAACTTCCCACTCATCCCAAACCATTTATTCTGACCTTCCATATCCCTCAATAATACGTCTATTCTCAAACAAGTTTTTCGAACTCCCCAATCGTTATTATGTACACACATCACTATGAATCAAATTGGTTTTCCATAACTCATTTTCCCTCCCACTTTGCTGCATTAATGATCAGAACTCTGCCCCCTCCCTCGTCCAACACATATCGCAAGTCTCTCTCTCCCTCTTCCAATCATAATTATCCCCCTCTCTATCTTCCAACAAACAATTATGAGGCTTCACTTCCCCATACACCCACCCTTTCATTTTCCTATGCTAAACCATTCTCCTCAGTCGGCAATAAATCTCCCCCACTCATTGAAAATGTGGCTAACAACAAAGCATCAATTGTGCATCTAATTTCCAGTGAAACATGCCCCTTCCAACTCTGATGTGATATGTACCCTTCCAATACACAATGGTAGACCATCTAGAAAAGAAAGGAAAAGATGATTATTGGTTCCTATATTGAAATCTTATTGTTGAAAATCTTGATCCTGAAGAGAATGTTGTTGCTGAGAAGAAGGTTGAAGATGGTGTAAAGATTGAAAAAGATGAAAGCTTTAATCTTGATGATTGTAACATAGGTCTAGGGGCATATTAGATTAAATGTATATCATTAGGTGAAATGTGTAATGATATAAATTCAACTTTTTTGGTATAATGATATATATATATAATGGTTTTTTGGTATAAATATAACCTCATTGTCCTTTACATTATTTTATATTATTGCAAAAAATTGTTGAATCCACAAAAACATGCAATGTTGCTGAAAACTTACTGCGTTCTGTAAACTAAATGATTTCGGATTTTAAAAGCCGGAATGGGTTTCATATTTTAAAATCTGAGGGGTATTTTTTTGGAAAAAAATAGGGCGCGTGAGAAACACATAGGGTGGGAATAGCCTCACTTTTATTAGGGTCTAAGCATCATCAAATGGATCATAACATCAACCCGTTTTTATTAAAACCAAAATATACAATTGATTGTAGCCCACAAAATTTTAAAAGAAATTCTATCATCCTCCCACTTGGGCAAAATCAATTGTGTATTTTCATTTGAAGAAAACATTTTTGAAAACGACTCTCGGGCTGATATCGAATCATGACAGTATTTATATCTTTATTGATAGAACACCTTCCATGGTTACAAATACCACCAATTCCGTCAACTAGTCATTTGTGTAGAGTGTAGCAACAAATGATATGTCAACGTGATCATCAAGTATACTATCATTTTCTTTGTCAGTCCTCAATTTATCTCCAATGTCTCAAAGCCAGAGAAGTTATCACAGAAAACCACATTGTCTCAGCTCCAAAATAGTGTTTACCACCGACATAGTGATCATATTAACACTGAGCTCTAGTTTTCATATGTATATTATGTTTCAGCTCCAAAATAATGTTGATCACCGGCATAGTGATCATATTGACACTGAGCTCTAATTTTCACACATATATCAGCTCCAGTATAGTGTTGACAGTCGGCATAGAGATCATGTCAACACCGAGCTCTAATTTTTCACATGTAATGCCTCAACTTCAAAATAGTGTTGGACACTTGACCAATAATCTGTGAAGATTGAAAGATATAGATAAAAAAAATGAAAAAGTTATATGAACAATAAGGACAATTTTAGTATTATCATTAAATTTTAAATTGATTTGGATGTAATCAAATATTTTTGGGGAGCTAAAAAAATTAACATTTACACATCCATTATATCAATAGATGAAGATATGAAGGATGAGTTACAATAGAATATTAATTCTTCTAATTGTTTTCCTTTTCTTATCAACCTTTAGAAACTTTTCATTAGTCGTTCTATAATTTATTCATAGTCAGACATGATTTCCTTTATACATGCTTCCTTTTGGATTTGAATTTTCCGGAGTAAACAAGTGACATATTTATTGATCGTAGCCGTCCATTCTCAAATCAACGGTCAAGATTATTTAAAGATTATTTTGTAAAAGTGTAATGTGATGTGGTTAGTTGTGGTAATATTAGATTGAAATGTGATCATTTTAGAAGTTTGTAATTTTTCAATTGTTTTTTGTTTGATGTATGTATGTATAGATCAAACCATGGGAATCTAAATGTGAAAGTCAAAGGTATGTAACAAAATTTCACTCTCAACCACCAATGGAGAAACGCAATTATCGTTGTCGTTAGTGTTTTGCTTTAGAAATTGCTTTGTTTGGCCTCCAACATTATGTTATGTCCCGTGAAACATTCTCATTCTCATTTTCATTCCAATACATCATAACAGAAAATCAAATTAATTACATCAAACACCCATTTACACATAATTACACAAGTGAACAATAATCAATGGCAAGTGCAAGGAGATTGGGCATAGCTATGGATTTCTCACCATGCAGCATTAAGGCTTTCAAATGGACAGTGGATAACATTGTGAAAGAAGGTGATAATCTCATTCTTATTATAATTCGCCCAGAAGAGTATGAGCATGGGGAAATGCAGCTCTGGGAAGTTACTGGCTCACGTAAGTAATTACAATCTTCTTGCCTTTACAAATTATTAGACAAAGGAAAAGTATTCTCAATTAAAGTGGTATTGTGATTATTAATTTTACAAATTTTCTGGGCAAGTTTTGAACCATGCTCTTTCAGGTTACAATGTCAAATTATCCACATATATATTCACCTAAAAAATGTGTTCTCTCTATACTTTAAATACAAAAAATATTCATTTACGTATGTGCTTTTCACACTCTTCTTCTTAATTTATGTTTGAGTCACCGTGTCATTGCGTTTTTGTCAAACTCAACATGATTCCAAATAGGAAAAACCATCTTTGGACATTCAAACACTCCATTTACACAATTACACCTGAAATAGCAAGAAATGGATAGATGTGATATGTTGGTGATGTGATAAAAAAATGAGGTAGATGTAACAAACGAATAAGATGAGTCTTGATCGGTTGATATTTGCATTTTTTATCTCAACTATTCATTTTAATATGAAGGCTGATAAAAACTACTTTCATTCTCACATAAAAATTCCATTCTCAATACTTTTTATTTAATGGAAAATTATTCAGCCATGTATTATAAAAGCTACAATTCTATTTATTTGGATTTCAAGTTGATGTTCGTCATGCAGCTCTCACACCTCTGGCTGAGTTCTCTAACTCTACGCTCTCAAAGAAATATGAAATCAAACCCGACCCTGAAGTACTTAAAATTGCTACAACCGCCGCAGAGCAAAAAAAGGTAAGATTTAAATTTGATGATGTAGTTATAAATCATTGTTTTATTCATATATATTATTATTAATGTAGGTTTTATTTTAGTAACTTTGAGATTTTGTGTGGCATATAGATTGGGGTACTAGTAAAGGTCTATTGGGGAGATGCTCGTGAGAAATTATGTGAAGCAATTGAACACATACCTCTTGATAGTCTTACCATGGGGAACAGAGGCCTTGGCACCCTTAGAAGGTAGATATACGACCTTAGCCCCTTTTTATTAGTCATTTTTAAGAAAAAAATGTTAATTTATTTATTGTACTTGTTTTACGTATAGATGTTACTTAAATATTTTTTCTGTATAGATGTGTTCAATTATAATTGTTTTATCTTGCAAGATAAATTTTAGTTAAAATAAAATCTTACGGGACAAGTTAGTATTATTAATAAGGAGAATATTTTTAAAAAATTAATGATTGTATCTAGTAATTTGAAAAAATATTTATATTTAAAGACAATTTTTTCTTCTTCTGAAGTATACTTCATATTAGGGTTAGGTAGCATATACCATAAATCTACCACCCCAAAATTGAGAGTTGCATTTTTCTTAATGATTTTCATTGAATATTTCACTCTAATGTTTTTTTTTTCCTCTTTTTTTTTCTTCTTTCTTTCAGGGCAATAATGGGCAGCGTCAGCAATTATGTAGTGAATAATGGCTCTTGTCCCGTTACTGTGGTGAAGAGTACATGCCAACACCATTAATTAATTTTTCTAACTAATTTGATATAGGAATAAACATGTACCTTGTTTGATGTTTTTAGTGGTTTTGCATATAATTTGTTTTCAACCTGTTTATGAATTAACTTTATAAGAAAATAAATGTAAGAAAATAGGTTTGTTTGTACTGCAAGTGTCCCTTCAAAGAAATTGTATCAGTTCACTACTCCTCGTAAGTAAACAACAACAAAAAAATACCCTTTAAAAAGTGGACAACCACGTATATTTAAGTCATGATAAAAAAAAAAATTCAATTTTACTATTGCATTGGAAAGTGTTATACATGTGAAAGTAAAAAAAATGTATAAAATAAATCTAAAATTAATAAGAGTTAAATTGAAATAGTGATTTTTAATATAATAGTAACGGTATATTTGCTAATATTTAAGAATTATAATCTTTGTGTTTCTTACATACGAGATCATATGAAGTATTTCTTTACAAAACACTTATTTGGGATAAACAATATACCGTTCTTAGGGGTGTTCAAAACCGAATCAATCCAATAGAAAAACCGCAAATCGAACCAACCCAAACCGAAACCACAAAAAACCGCATTTGGTTCGGATGTATTCGAATCATTTTTCTACTCAACCGCATGATTTGATTTGGTTTGCGGTTTAATTTTACCAACTGAATCAAACCAAACCAAACCAAACCGCAACATAAGAAAAACACTAATTAAACATATGTCACCTAGACCAATACTTATAGAAACTCAATGGAAACTTTTATAAAATGACATATTTTTTCTCTTGATAAGTTTCTTCTTTGCTTTTTATTTCAAAAATGTATTCATATGCTACTTGAATTTTTAGTGAATGTTAAAATCTTAGTCTTTTGTATTTCTTACAAAATATGATTACTTTTTGTTCTCGTTTTAAATTTGGTCTATGTAGTTGGAAAATTTTTTAATTAAAAATGAAATTGTAATGTTGGATGAAATTTAAAACATTGTTGAAAATATATTTTTAACTTGATTTTAATGTCGGAAAAAAATTGTATTGTCTCGAAAAAAACTGCACCAACCGATCCAAACCAAACCACGTTAGTTTGGTTTGGTTTGGTTCGAATTTTATTTTAAAAGTCAACCGAACCGAACCAAACCACATGCTTTTTTATCTTGCGGTTCAGATGACTTTTAACCTCAAAACCGAACCAAACCGAACCGCGAACGCCCCTAATTCTTAATTCCGCTCCATTAGATATGAATATGGTTTGGAACATGATAAGGTTTTAATTGGGCCCCACAACGCTTAGATTTTGATATATCGTGACAACATCACACCCGTAATTAAGCTTCATTTATCCCCAGTTTTGTTTTTACAATATTACTAACGATCATGATTTAAATATAACCATAACTGCGAATGAAATTTATAACCATAACTGCGATCTTATCATTCAAACATTAATCATGCTATTTGTCGCGCAACATTGATATCATGAACCTCAAACGCATAACGAATTGTCTAAAACGTTTGATATTCATTTGGTGGGATACATGGATGGAAATAAAATTGAGAGAGACCCACTACAATTATAATTATTCCATCGTGATGTTTCATTGATTATTTTTTTCGTGATAAGTACCATTTCTCTTCAAATACTCCCTCCGTATCTTTTTATAAGAATAATTTACAAAAATATTGTCTTTAAATATAAGATCACATACAAATTCTTAGATGCATTGACTACTTTTTTTTCCAAATATATCCCTTATTAATACTATCAATTTGTCTTGATATATGAAAAGTTAACATTAAATATATAGTTAATTAAAGGTAATCTAGTAATAGTCTCACACATTTGAGACAACTTTATTACTCTAACAATTTTTCTTAATACACATGATTTTTGTAAACCACTCCTATAAAAAGAGATGGATAGCCTTTAGCATTTTTCATTCTTCCCCCAACTGCTTCAAGGGTTAAGTTGCAATTAAGGGTTTGAATTTATAGTTCTTACACCTTAACTTTGCATTAAAATAATTAAATTAGTATGCCAGTAAATTACTTGATTGCATTTGAAATGCCAAAATTTATAGTTTGTGCAAAAATTTTGTATGATATGCAATCATAGTTTACGAAATCAAAATAGATCAAAAGTCTTTAGTATTTGTTTCATGGATCTAAAATTAATTCCGACGAACATGAACTTGAGAATTTTTTACATTTTTGTTTCAAGTTTTAACAAATTACTAGATCGTCTACCCGTGCTACCGCACGGGTCATAAACATTGAAAAATTAGTTAAAATGCAATATCATCCATAATACACACAATGAAATTTTTTGACGAAGATGACATTAATATTATCTTTTTAACATCATTGACAATGTTCATACATTCTGGAAAATTTCTATGTATACGACATTGATAGTAGTATCAATGCAATCACCATTTTCATCGGTTAACAAAATTTTCAAACCATTTCTTGACTTAACCCTTGAAACTACAACGTACAGTTGACCATGCGAGAAAGAAGACTGACTATGGAAGATATATGCCAACTTGCTTAAGTGATTGCCCTTGACTTTTGTTAATGGTCATTGCAAAACAAACAACTATAGGAAACTACCTACGTTGAATTTAAAGGGTATTCTTGTATCAGAAGGTGTCAATGATAACTTTCTCAACTATCATATATAGATAGTAAGTTAATGTAAAGCCTACCAATTGATCTAAAAAAAAAACTTGAATCACAAAACATGTTATGATCTACCAACACATACCACAATCATTGTCAGGAACATCCATATCTTCAACATTCTTGTTGCACTCTATATAATTGAATTGATACTTATTTATAGACTTGACATTGCCTTGATTTTGGTAACCATCATTTACACTTAAAGGGTGCTTCAGAACATGTTTTCCAGGTGCAATTGATGTAAGCTTTCGCAATGCATTGTTACCAGAGACTTGTGAGAAGCTGGATGATGAAGGCATTATATTGATGTACAAAAGTAATAAGTCTAAAGAACAGAAAAAAGCAAAAATCAAATTCATTAAATGACTAAAGTTTGCATGATGAATCCTACCATTGGTAATATCGGAGAACGACGACCTTGGTTGAATAATTATGTGCCTCTTGTTTGGCTTCGTGATGATTCTTGCACACACATACCTTTAGTAGCAAGGAAATTTTGTTACGCTAATGTAAACCATGACAGAAAACTATAACTAAGCTCATCATGTATAAGTATAACTGGTCTTGTCTTGCATTTATATATTTAATTACCAACATATGCTCTTATAGATCCCCATGGGAGTAAGACATTTAGTGAGAGTGGCGAGCACAATGCATCTTGAGCACGAGACACCTTAAAAATCTAAATAAATTATGATTATATAAAGGTTATAAGTACAATGTTTCGATTTCGATTTTCCATTAGGATTAGCTTGATAACCATATTTTGTATCGTGTACCTCACACATTTATGTTGGAACAAGAAGGGTCTTGTACAAATCCTCTAAGGTTTTGATGATAACAAAGTATTGAAGAACAATTTGATATACTAATATTTGTTCGAGTGTGCAGGATCATAAAATATATCCATAAAGTATTAAACATGTATTAAAGCATCAGAAGCACAAGAGAAGCTCAAAAGACTATGGTAGAAGATCTGAAGAAAGGTCAACCAGAAGTCAAAACATTGGATCAGAAGAAAAGGACGCTTCTCAAAAGCTGAAGAGATCATCATACTCTGTGGAGATCATCAGACTCAGAAGACCTAGCCAGACACAGAAGACCCCTTCAGACTTGGAAGACCTTCAGACTTCACATCTGAGGGACCCAGACTTCACATCAGACTTGTCGTCTTCTATGGCTGTCCACATCAAAGGATCTGAGCACAATTTTGTCTTTTTATGACCACGTGTAGAAACAGACAAAGAACTTCAAGGGCAATAAGAATGAACATATACTTTCAGTTTCAACAAAAGATTTTCGAATGACTATCCAACATAATTATCCATATCAGGCAATGGCTCAACGTCCTTGATTTGAAACTTCTCAACGAGTATATTTGTGCTGACACTCTTCTTCAACGTCTCTCTAATCCCTGCCTATATAAGGAGCTGAAGACCATGAAGAAGATTAACAAGACTCTGCTATTTTAACTGAGTCATTACTCTTTCGAATCAAATAGCACAAAACAGTTAGGATTTATCTTACCAAACTTTGTATCTTAGAAATCCTAAGAGAGTGTTTATTTGTTCAGTTTACACTAACATTGTTATATCAAGTGTAAGAACAAATTAGTTTGTTTATATTTGTTGTAAACATATAGAAGTCTCTTGCTTGCAAAACTTGAGCATCATAAGTCACTTAGTGAAACTGATGACAGTCTGTCATGTCATATTTTTAGAGTATTTTTAATTAAGTTTGTATTCTAGTTCTATTAGTTTAGTACTTAATTTAGAGTCATTTTAAATAAATTGTCATGTTCTTATTTATTGAGTCAAGTAGTACATTAGTGCATATCATTACTATGGTCAATGGCTAGATGATATAATGAAGGTGTGGCATACTTTGAAGGGATGAACAATGAAGATAAAATGACAATATCATGGCTTAATTATCATATGGGCACACATGCAGCATGTGCTTGGGAATTAGAAAAATTCATATGGGCCTTTGACCTAAGTTTGTATGGGTTGACCCGATAGAAAAATAAAACGGAAGTGAAGGTATAGAAAAGGAGTCGCTGAGTAGATGAAAAAAGGGACCAACGTTTTGGAAGGGGAAAACGGACATCACAGAACACGAGAAGAAAGAGAAGAGGGGAGAAGCACATGGAAATCGAAAACAACTCAAGCACCAATTGAAAAGAAATTGACAGCAACGCCGAGAACGTTGGAACTCTATCGATTTATTTTCTTTAATATATTGTTTATTCTTTTGATCATGTTTAGCTAATTTCTTTTGATTAAGTCTTAGATGATTTTAATTTGAGATGTTTGAACTATGTGATTGTATAAAATCTTTTCAATACAATTACAATTCTAGTCTTATTCAGATTTATTTGTTCTTAACGCTTTTTGTATACTGATCATATATAAAATGATTTCAAATATCAATTGACTATTGACACTACCTATTGAATTGGACCTAATAATTCCGGTCAAACTAACGGGTCAATCTAGGGATAGATGATTGTTAGATTATGACATAGAAATTAACGTTCATATAAAATCCTCAACGATTACGGACTCACCTAAGGAATTATGGTGTTGTAATTTGAGAAGAGAGTTCTGAGTCAAGGGATTGATCAGAACTATTTTGTTAATTTGTCGTGAGACTAGGAGAATAATTGTAGTGACTAGGTGCAATTTATCAAACAACGAGAATTAATTGATTCGAAAGACCTGATCACTTTGATCTCTGATATCTTCCAAAACAATATATTTTTATTTTCTGTTGCACTCAAATATATGCACTACATACCCCCTATTTGTTAAATCATTATTATAATTAAATTGTCAATTTGAGATGGAAACAATCCCTGTGGAGACGAACTTATACATATTATTATTGCGATGCATTTTTAGTACACTTGCTAAATGTCTATCAAGTTTTTGGCGCCGTTGCCGGGGATTGTTGAATAATTTCGACAAGACAATTTATTTTAGTTTATTTTATTTTATTTTCTGTTATAAAAAATTTTAAAAAAAATGATTGTGATATTTGTCTTTTTCATTGTAATTTGCTACTAAAACGTTTCTCCGAGTTTTTGTAGCAATGTTAAACAGGATCCACTTAGAAGATTCGGAAGAGGTCATTACCTTGTTGTATGAAAGTATTTGCTATCTCGAAAGATACAACATTGGGATGACAAAATTGCAAGATTAAATCTGAGAAGTGAATTTTATGGGGCAGGTCAGCATAGCAGCTATTGTGAAGGGCCTCATATAAGGAAAGAAGAGCAACAAGTTATCAAAATCGATTGCTACTCTCCACTTGAAATTATTTTGGATGAGTTCTTGAGATTCAATCAAGCCTCGTTTGATAAGTTTCAAGTTCGGTGTGATAATCTTGATGAGATAACATCTGAATGTGAGAAGAAGTTGGTTGAGTTGGAGACTGAGTGTCACACTGTGGTGGTGGATGAAAAGCCACAAGTGCAGAGTGTCAACCTCTACTTGAAAAGTGAGACTCAACCAATGTAGTTGAAAGATACCATTCAATTGCTAAAGGATACATATTCTTCTCTATGGTGGGAGAGCTCCAATTCCAAAAGTTTAACAATGGGAGCGTGGAAGTATCTGCTTCTTTGTATGAAGTTCATGGAATTCCTACCAAACAAGAGGAAGAAGAAGGATGATGTATTTTTTCTGTCATATTTGCCACCCTAACAGTGGTTGAGGCGTCAAGTTTAATGACGTAAATGAAAGAACTTGATGGGAGGCAACCAATCATTTTTCTAATTTTGTTTATTTTGCAGGTATTTTTATTAAAAAAAAGCAAAAAAAAAAGAGAGAAAAAAAAGTCAAAAAATGGACAAAAAAAAGAAAGGAAAAAAAAATCAAAGTCCACATCAATTCTGATTTTTTTTTCAATAACTCGTCTTTGTCAGATGTCAGTCGTGTCAGTTTGATCCCATTTTTCAAAAACTTTTATTGCTTGTTTGTTTATTATTAATGAATTTTCTTGTTTCTTGAAATTTTTCAGTATCATAACAGATGCTTATACCAATGATATTTCAAAAGTTCAAAAGAGGGGTGATGCTTGCATGGAATTTCAACGGAACTGTTCGACAATGACAAAGTTAGGTAGTCACAACTCCTAGAAAACTCAACTTGTAAGGTTGATAGCCAAATTTTATTTTTCAATTTTACATATATGAGTGTTCTATGCAACTGTCATTTCTAGAACTTGCGATGTTTCTCTATTTGTTTAACCCTACTTTCTCAAAAATATCCCACTTATACCTAAGCCCCGTTTTAACCCAAAAAGTCGTTAAAAGTGTGTACTTGACATTGATTTTGATCTGACAGTTAGAAATGTTTCAAGCCTATGATAATATGGCAAACCTGCATGTCGACTGTGGGAACCTGTTTCAAATTTGTGGGAGGAGTTGTGGATAAGGAGGTTGAGCAAGGCATCTGGTACATCATTACACCAGTCATGAGTGAATTTTTGAGAATATCATTGGTTGGTAAGCTGTTATTTTACTGTCATTTTTCATTTAACGAATTTGTTCCTTGAGGACAAGTAACAGTTCAAATTTAGGGTTGTGATGACAGTCTGTCATGTCATATTTTTAGAGTATGTTTAATTAAGGTTGTATTCTAGTTCTATTAGTTTAGTACTTAATTTAGAATCATTTTAAATAAATTGTCATGTTCTTATTTATTGAGTCAAGTAATATATCAGTGCATATTATTACTATTGAGTCAAGTAATATATTAGTGCATATTATTTCTTGTTTATTCCTTTGATCATGTTTAGCTAATTTTCTTTGATTAAGTTTTAGATGATTTTAATTTTAGATGTTTGAACTATGTGATTGTATAAACTCTTTTCAATACAATTACAATTCTAGTCTTATTCAGATTTATTTGTTCTTAATGCTTTTTGTATACAGATCATATATAAAATGATTTCAAATATCAATTGACTATTAACACTAGCTATTGAATTGGTCCTAATAATTCCGGTTAAACTAACGGGTCAATCTAGGGATAGATGATTGTTAGATTATGACATAGAAATTAACGCTCATATAAAACCTTCAACGATTACGAACTCACCTAAGAAATTAGGGTGTTGTAATTTGAGAAGAGAGTTCTGAGTCAAGGGATTGATCAGAACTATTTTGTTAATTTGTCGTGAGACTAGGAGAATAATTGTAGTGACTAGGTGCAATATATCAAACAACGAGAATTAATTGATTCGAAAGACCTGATCACTTTGATCTCTGATATCTTCCAAAACAATATATTTTTATTTTCTGTTGCACTCAAATATATGCACTACATACCCCCTATTTGTTAAATCATTATTATAATTAAATTGTCAATTTGAGATGGAAACAATCCCTGTGGAGACGAACTTATACATATTATTATTGCGATGCATTTTTAGTACACTTGCTAAATGTCTATCAAGTTTTTGGCGCCGTTGCCGGGGATTGTTGAATAATTTCGACAAGACAATTTATTTTAGTTTTTTTATTTTATTTTCTGTTATAAAAAATTTTAAAAAAAATGATTGTGATATTTGTCTTTTTCATTGTAATTTGCTACTAAAACGTTTCTCCGAGTTTTTGTAGCAATGTTAGACAGGATCCACTTAGAAGATTCGGAAGAGGTCATTACCTTGTTGTATGAAAGTATTTGCTATCTCGAAAGATACAACATTGGGATGACAAAATTGCAAGATTAAATCTGAGAAGTGAATTTTATGGGGCAGGTCAGCATAGCAGCTATTGTGAAGGGCCTCATATAAGGAAAGAAGAGCAACAAGTTATCAAAATCGATTGCTACTCTCCACTTGAAATTATTTTGGATGAGTTCTTGAGATTCAATCAAGCCTCGTTTGATAAGTTTCAAGTTCGGTGTGGTAATCTTGATGAGATAACATCTGAATGTGAGAAGAAGTTGGTTGAGTTGGAGACTGAGTGTCACACTGTGGTGGTGGATGAAAAGCCACAAGTGCAGAGTGTCAACCTCTACTTGAAAAGTGAGACTCAACCAATGTAGTTGAAAGATACCATTCAATTGCTAAAGGATACATATTCTTCTCTATGGTGGGAGAGCTCCAATTCCAAAAGTTTAACAATGGGAGCGTGGAAGTATCTGCTTCTTTGTATGAAGTTCATGGAATTCCTACCAAACAAGAGGAAGAAGAAGGATGATGTATTTTTTCTGTCATATTTGCCACCCTAACAGTGGTTGAGGCGTCAAGTTTAATGACGTAAATGAAAGAACTTGATGGGAGGCAACCAATCATTTTTCTAATTTTGTTTATTTTGCAGGTATTTTTATTAAAAAAAAAAGCAAAAAAAAAGAGAGAAAAAAAAAGTCAAAAAATGGACAAAAAAAAGAAAGGAAAAAAAAATCAAAGTCCACATCAATTCTGATTTTTTTTTCAATAACTCGTCTTTGTCAGATGTCAGTCGTGTCAGTTTGATCCCATTTTTCAAAAACTTTTATTGCTTGTTTGTTTATTATTAATGAATTTTCTTGTTTCTTGAAATTTTTCAGTATCATAACAGATGCTTATACCAATGATATTTCAAAAGTTCAAAAGAGGGGTGATGCTTGCATGGAATTTCAACGGAACTGTTCGACAATGACAAAGTTAGGTAGTCACAACTCCTAGAAAACTCAACTTGTAAGGTTGATAGCCAAATTTTATTTTTCAATTTTACATATATGAGTGTTCTATGCAACTGTCATTTCTAGAACTTGCGATGTCTCTCTATTTGTTTAACCCTACTTTCTCAAAAATATCCCACTTATACCTAAGCCTCGTTTTAACCCAAAAAGTCGTTAAAATTGTGTACTTGACATTGATTTTGATCTGACAGTTAGAAATGTTTCAAGCCTATGATAATATGGCAAACCTGCATGTCGACTGTGGGAACCTGTTTCAAATTTGTGGGAGGAGTTGTGGATAAGGAGGTTGAGCAAGGCATCTGGTACATCATTACACCAGTCATGAGTGAATTTTTGAGAGTATCATTGGTTGGTAAGCTGTTATTTTACTGTCATTTTTCATTTAACGAATTTGTTCCTTGAGGACAAGTAACAGTTCAAATTTAGGGTTGTGATGACAGTCTGTCATGTCATATTTTTAGAGTATGTTTAATTAAGGTTGTATTCTAGTTCTATTAGTTTAGTACTTAATTTAGAATCATTTTAAATAAATTGTCATGTTCTTATTTATTGAGTCAAGTAATATATCAGTGCATATTATTACTATTGAGTCAAGTAATATATTAGTGCATATTATTTCTTGTTTATTCCTTTGATCATGTTTAGCTAATTTTCTTTGATTAAGTTTTAGATGATTTTAATTTTAGATGTTTGAACTATGTGATTGTATAAACTCTTTTCAATACAATTACAATTCTAGTCTTATTCAGATTTATTTGTTCTTAATGCTTTTTGTATACAGATCATATATAAAATGATTTCAAATATCAATTGACTATTAACACTAGCTATTGAATTGGTCCTAATAATTCCGGTTAAACTAACGGGTCAATCTAGGGATAAATGATTGTTAGATTATGACATAGAAATTAACGCTCATATAAAACCTTCAACGATTACGAACTCACCTAAGAAATTAGGGTGTTGTAATTTGAGAAGAGAGTTCTGAGTCAAGGGATTGATCAGAACTATTTTGTTAATTTGTCGTGAGACTAGGAGAATAATTGTAGTGACTAGGTGCAATTTACCAAACAACGAGAATTAATTGATTCGAAAGACCTGGTCACTTTAATATTTGATATATTCCAAAACAATATATTTTTATTTTTATTTTTTGTTGCACTCAAATATATGCACTACATACCCCCTATTTGTTAAATCCTTATTATAATTAAATTGTCAAGTTGAGATTGAAACAATCCCTGTGGAGACGAACTTATAAATCTTATTACTGCGATGCATTTTTAGTACACTTGTTAAATGTCTATCAGAAACCTTGAGCACCATAAGTCTCATTCAGTTGTGATTGAGCACTAGAAGTCTCTTAGGGTTGCCCTTTGAGCATTGGGAAGTCTCTTGCGTGCTTGAGCAATAGAAGTCTCTTGGATTTGTCCTTGAGCAGTGGAAGTCTCTTGGTGGAGACCTTGAGCATAGAAGTATCTTGCAAGGGTGCTTGAGCATTGGGAAGTCTCTTGGAAGAGTCCTTGAGCGATTGTAATCTATTGAGATTATAGTGAAATCCTTCGGAAGTGCAAGGGGACTAGACTACTCATGTGTTGTGGGAGGAACTAGTATAAATTTCTTGTGTCTGCTCTTTCTCTCTATCACTCTTTTATCTTTGTGTTTCTTTGTTTCTGCTGCACTCAGACTCTAAACCATCAGATTCTGACTAGTATCAAACACTCAGAAAAAGAATCAGAAAAAGCCAACACAATTCAAACCCCCTTCATGTGTTTTTCTCACCTTCAATTTAATACTCCAGAGTTGAATTAATACACACAAAATGGTTTGAACATCGTAACCATTAGTAAAAACATTAAATGGGGCACACTATTTGAGTGCACAACCATAAATCGCATTGAGCCCCGTACACATTTAATGCTCCAATTTTGTCTTGAGATTGAACATGTTTATAGAGCACCGTAGACATTAATGTGCATAGACAATGCATGTGAAATACAAACTCATTTAATTCAATATTGGAAGATGGAAAAGTTTCACTTATGGTAAATTAGTGAATCAAGTTTTGGGGGAAAATTTGAAATTCAAAATCGTGTTGTGAAGTGTGCAAAGTAGATGAGAATTTAGTGCATTAGACCTAATCAATTTTGGCACCCAAATTATTAAGGTCATGGTTTTCCAGTAGGGTTGCAAAGTTAATTAGGATTAGCTTGATAACCATATTTTGTATCGAGCACCGCACACATTTAATGCTCCATAGTTGAATTAATACACACAAAAGGGTTTGAGCACCGTAACCATTATTATAAACATTTAATGTGGCACACTATTTGAGTTCACAACCATAAATCGTATCGAGCGCCGTATACATTTAATACTTCAATTTTGTCTTGAGATTGAACATGTTTATAGAGCAGCGTAGACATTAATGTGCATAGACAATGCATGTGAAATACAAACTCATTTAATGCAATATTGGAATATGGAAACTTTTACTTAGGGTAAATTAGTGAATCAAGTTTTGGGGGGAAATTTGAAATTCAAAATCGTATTGTGAAGTGTGCAAAGTAGATGGAAATTTAGTGCGTTAGACCTAATCAATTTTGGTGCCCAAATTAGTAGGGTTAGAGTTTTCCATTAGGATTGCAATGTTAATTAGGATTAGCTTGATAACCATATTTCGTATCGAGCACCGCACCCATTTAATGCTCCAGAGTTGAATTAATACACACAAAAGGGTTTGAGCATCGTAATCGTTATTACAAACATTTGATGTGACACACTATTTGAGTTCACAACCATAAATCACATTGAGCCCAGTACACATTTAATGCTCCAATTTTGTCTTGAGATTGAACATGTTTATAGAGCATCGTGGACATTAATCTGCATAGACAATGCATGAGAAATACTCTCTCCGGCCTCATATATAAGAAAAGATTCTTTTTTCAGGTTCATTGAATAATTAATGTATCTGGTCTACATTGTAAAACAGATACATTAATTATTCAATGAACCTAAAAAAAGAATCTTTTCTTATATATGAGACCAGAGGGAGTACAAACTCATTTAATGCAATGTTGGAAGATGGAAAGGTTTCACTTAGGGTAAATTAGTGAATAAAGTTTTGGGGGGAAATTTGAAATTCAAAATCGTGTTGTGAAGTGTGCAAAGTAGATGAGAATTTAGTGCATTAGACATAATCAATTTTGGCGCCCAAATTAGTAGGGTTATGGTTTTCCATTAGGGTTGCAATGTTAAGTAGGATTAACTTGATAATTTGACCAAGATGATTGTAGGGGACAACATTACACATATATCATTGCCCAAATCTGGCAACAAACAAAATTGAAATTCTTAAACAACAAAACAACACTAAATGGCAAAAAGTGGCATCGTTAAATCAACACAAAATGACAAACTAAGATATGCTTCATCACAAAAGTAACTTAAAACTAAACGAAATTTTCCACCACTAAATCCAAAGTCACTTTGATATCATCTAGGCGCGAATCACACTAAGATAAAGAGTCTCGTTGTGCTAGCACCATCCTTTTTCAACCACCTCCAATCTTAAAATGAGCACCTTCCCGTGTTCCATACACCAATGTGCAAAACCACATATTGCCATAGTCATCCACCAACTTAATAGAAGTAGTTCTTCTATCCCGAGTCATTTGACAAAACCCTTGATAAGCAAGCATCTACAATAAAGTAAATAAGTAAATACAATGTTTTGATGTTGCATATGATGCGTAAAAAAAACCAAACAATAACCTTACCAACCAACCATATTCATACTTATCATATGTCAGCCTCTTATCATATGAAAAAGCAAAGTTCATCTCATCATGCATGAATGTTGTTGGAATAACATCGATAAGATGGAATGGAAGAACATGTTTTTCAATCACAAACTTCATAGGAGGGGTAAACTTTGGATAAGGTATCGACTTGCCAAACCTATCCTTGAGGTAGATACCAAACTTACCTAGACCTACAAACACCATTGTCACCCAAGCACCAAGAGAAATGTTATAGAAATCACGAATAACATGCCATCATTTCGTCAAGTAAATCCCTCCATTGCACCTTTCAACCAACACATCAAATTCAATGTGGTTAGGATCAACTAATGTAGCATACCTTTCAATTTGATCACCAAAATCGAGACCAAACATGCTAAGAAGCATGAAAGCACCCTATAAGAAGAAAAATGGTTCGGTTATACAAATAGCAATGAAAATAATTGGAAAAATATAAGTAATTGTAAATCAACAACACAAAACTCACGTATTCAACATCAAAATCTACTACGTATGATCGGTATTTGACACGTAGCTCATTGACAATCTTGTCTAGTTAAGTCATGGGGTTCAGATCTAATGGAGCTAACACAAAATCACTATAAACAATTATACATGTGAATAATCAAACAAAAGATGACAATGGAGGCATGGATCATACATGTCAAGCAAACGTATGAAAGTAGGACTTGAACATTGGAATTCACCATAACCTCTTGCTTGGTACGAGTGTGTAGTTGGATGCCTATGGATTGTACTGTATGACATTGGCTATATATAGGAGACCATCAAAGTGATAAAGGCACCTTGCATGGAAAATATAAGATCATTTAATTAATGCATGCATGGAATATGTAAAGACTTAACCCTTAACCATTCTTGGGGGGAAATTTGAATTTCAAAATTGTGTTGTAATGTGTGTTTGGTAGTTGGAATAATTATGGCAATCATTAAGGCAAAGTTGGCGCCCAAAAGCTAAAGTTAGGGTTATGAAATTAGGGTTGAAGTGTTAAGAGAGATTAGATAATAAGGATGATTAAATACTTTTTACCCTCACAAATGCAATTTACTCATACTTTTCTCACTTGTTATTCTCATGTCAAGGGTGGAAATCTTATGTTCCCATATAATAAAATAACCATAAATTCCCACTCACATATCATTTTAACACATTTATTTTATAGGGTTAATAGGCTTTTACCCCCTGCCATATAGGCGAAATTTGGTTTACCCCCTGTAAAAAAAATTGGAGATCCTCCCTTGTAATTTAAAGATTCTTTCGTTTGGGACCCTAAGTGCATATGACTGTGCAGAAATTTATTAGTTAATATGTTTTTACCCCTGCCATATAGGTAAAATTTGGTTTACCCCCTGCCACATGAGCGAAATGCACAGTCATATGCACAGAGGGTCCAAAACCAAAGAATCTTTAAATTACAAGGGGGATCTCCAATTTTTTTTTACAGGGGGTAAACCAAATTTCGTCTATATGACAGGGTAAGAGCCTATTAACCCTATTTTATACTTCTTTAATTATCAAATTAAATAAATTTTAAAAACATTTCTAAGAACTGAAATTGCTTAGTGAACACATTGATAGGAATAAAATTCATGGTATTAATGTTGGAAGGAATAATATTTTCTAGGATTCTGATACAGATACGAAAGATTTTTCTTAGAGTTGCGGACTCAAATTATTATGTAGCGGCATAATTAATTGAAAATTGATCTTTAAGCCATTTTATTTGCTCAGAGACCCCTCAAACTCTCAAAAGTACTCCCTCAATTCATAAATCCCAAGAGGTTCGATGCTTAACTCACGTACCACGCCGACCAAGAGTTACAAATCGAGAGGGGAATTTTTAGGTATTTGAGGGACCGGTGAGAAATTGAAGGGGCTTATAGAGTAACTTTCCAATTAATTTGCAACCCATTGTGTGGAAGCTCAAGAGAGGGGTTCACAGACCCAAGCATCTAGAAGTTTTTACATTTAGAACGAGAAAGGTGTAAAAGGGGCAATGAGATATTTCTCTCTTTTTGTTATTGCTTTGTAAATGGATCACCTGCTGGTAGGACTGCTACTGTGGTTTTGTGACTGTGAGGAGAGAGAAACCAAAAATAAAAAATGAAGATGTGATGATGAGAGATATAAAGACATAAAATGAGTACATGAGGGGAAAGTGCAACACATAATCCAGATTTTATTGCTTTTTGTTATCTTTATATCCCATCATCTCTAGTTTCCAGAATTTGTTACATAACTCCCCTATATATGTAAGAATTGGCAATAGTCAAATGAATCAAGAAGTATTTTTCTTATCTTTTTTTCTCTATTCCTCTCAAAAAATTTGGAGCTTGATTCTTGCATGAAAAGATGGGCGTGGCTAGGGGTAGAAGAGCTAATGAAAAGAAAATCAATGAACTTGCAATGGAACAAGCTTTGTGCTCACTTCTATAACACAAAGGCGGATTAAAACTGTGTTCGGTGTTAATGTCTAACAAATGCATGACATTACATTCAATCACTTTTATCATTTAAATCATTATCAATGTTAACATATTAGTACCAATGTTTCATATTTGCTCCGTTCTTAAGAAATTTACCAATTGTATGCATCAATAGTCCCGTGATAAAGAAATCCAGATATTATCTATAATGTCTAGTTCAATTGCCAATGTCAAGATTGTTATATTGGATATTTTCTTTTGTGTGAGTTTTTAGGTGATGTTTTTCACCTTGTCTACGGACCCCAAAAAAATCCATCTATCTTATTTTCATTTTATGTTTCCTCAATAATAGAAACTTTTGGGGTCTGCCTATATTTGGATTATTACTTGCAAACAATGCACAACATTTTAGTGGTTTTGTAAGGCAGAGGCCACCACGGTGTCTATTAATTGTTTTATTACGAAACTCTAGTGAAAGTTGCAATTTTATTTATCATCAACAGAGCTTATGAGTTTGAGAAGCCATTGATCACTAAAAAAAAAATCTATTTTAAGAGTGAAAAAAAATAGAGGTAGTATAGTTTCAACCACCGACAAATTATTGTTATCCCCTCAAACAATGCATAAACAATGGTTAATATCCCTAAATAGCATCCTATTTTCAAGGACAATTTATATAACATGTTTCACTCACAAGTTAAATTAAATCTCCTTACACATAATTCACCATAAAACATATTTTTTATCTTCTAATTAACTTCTCAAGTCCCAAACTTTCAAGGAACAAAATGAAGTTCATCAACAACATGAACAACAACAATATTAACCTCAAAATTTTCTACATAATCCTAATATGTTTTGCCCTAGAAAAATGCACGGCTCACACATTCAAGGACACATCAACAATCATAGAAACAAAATCCACTTCAAGTCATCACATGGCGAATCCTCCGACCCAATCTTCAGAACCATCCTTTAACACGCTTTTAATTCCACAAGCACAAGCACCGTCAGAACCCGAACCAGGTCCAGAACAACAAGCATTTGGCCATTCAGCTTCCTTCAAAGATGCATTCTCCGACCTTCTCAAAGGGACGTTAAGCGAAAACTCCATAACAATACCTCAAAACCCATTCGAATCCAAACAAAGCACCCTAGGAATTGATCAAATATGTATGCACACAGATTACCCCGACATTTGTCTCGCCACAATTCAACCTCTTATAAGTACCAATTTGAATTTTGAATTGATTGATGTCCTCGGAGCTGCAATAAAAGTTTGTACTCTACAAGTAAAGTTGACAATATCAAAGGTGGCTGCACATGCAGCTAAGAATCCAGAGGTTGCTAGTGCAGTTTCTGAATGTAAGGAACAATACAACAGTGCTTTGGAAAATCTTCAAAAAGCATTGGATGCTATTGCGTCGCGCGATCTTGGTACAATTACAGTTATGCTTAGTGCTGTTATGGCTGATGTTTCTACATGTGAGAGTGCTTTTGAGGATCTAAAAGCATCACCTTCTTCTACCATGTCTAGTAACGATGGTTTAGTTAGTATTACTGTTAGCAATTGTCTTTCCATTGCTAATTTGATTCCCTATTAATATGGTGAATGTTTGTAAATTATATGCACTAAAGTCATGTTTTGGGCATTGGGATTTGGCTTGGATTATATAGGAAAGTATTAATTAGTTGGTAAAGGATACAAACTCTTGATGAAGAGTTATTTGTCAATGTATATGAATTTGTTTGTATTTTTGTTACTTTATTTTGCTAAATTAACCTATGGTTTTTTAGTTTATTGTATTTATTTCTACATGGTAGTGGATGGAATGTAATTTTGATAAGCATGATTATGAATGTATTACTACAAAATTGGAACTAAATATACGTAGTGATGTAGTATATGTTTGGTTCTGTGGTGGCTAAAAATGATTTTGAAATAATTGATTTTGGTTAAAAGTGAGTTGATCAAAATTAGTTCATGTTTGGATGCAAAAACATAAAAATGATTTTTTTAGTAAGAGTATTGCTAAATGTTACGAAACAATTTTCACAAGAACAACAAGAATGTATACATGCTATATTAATTCATGTCGTTTGGATAGTTTAAATCGAGATTTCTTTTAGATGTATGTTTACCAAAGCAGGTTTTAGAATATGTATCAAACTATTTCATTTCCATTTTAGATCATTATTTAAATTTCTATTAAATTTATTAAATTAAAATTTTAATATAACTTTTTAATATTCAAACTTATTTTATTACTCCCTCCGTCCCTTTTTATAGGAGCGGTTTACAAAAATCACGTGTATTAAGAAAAATTGTTAGAGTAACAAAGTTGTCTAAAATGTGTGTGACTATTACTAGATTACCCTTAATTAACTATATATTTAATGTTAACTTTTCATATACCAAGACTAATTGATAATATTAATAAGGGGTATATTTGAAAAAGAGTAGTCAATGCATCTAAAAATTTGTATGTGATCTTATATTTAAAGACAAAACTTTTTTTGTAAACTATTCTTATAAATAGGGACAGAGGGAGTATAATTTTGCTAAAGAAACACTTTAATTTTCTTTTTTGAAAAATACTTTTTTTTTAAAAAACATAGTTTTTACATAAATAGTGTTGTCATTGTCAAGTAGATATCATGTGAAGTTGAGTTGGAGTTTTAGTGAGATCACATAAAAATATCCAATAATAAAATATGTATGTAAGTCACAAAGTGTATTATTAGCTTCACTTCAAATGAAGGGTGTGTTTGGTCAGACATCGACATGTGATTATATTCAATTATTCAATTTTTTCAAAGTCTTACATGTGTCATAGTGTCTGGTGTTTGTGTTTGTTCTTCGTATCTTAACATTACTTTGTCTGAGTAATGTGAAGAGTAAGACGGATGCAATATCTTTCAGTCAAGAGCATAAATGAAGTAGGTTTGAAGGGATACTCTAATGGCAACTGGATCCGTCCATGATAAATTCCACCTTCAAATTAAGTATCACGAGGCCCTCTGATTGCAAATTGTCATTCAAATATATTTTCCTAAAAACAAACATGAATTCTATGTAAAGACTTCTAATTTTAAATGATAGTACTCAATAACCAAATCCCAAAGTTTCAAATGAGTAACAATTAAAGATTGTGCAAAGAAGTTAAAAAAGACAAATCAGTTGAATAAACAAAAGTTCTTCAACATGTTGAGTACACCAACTAGGATCAATTAATTAATTAATTAAGTAACCAATAATATTAACCAAATCCAAAAAATAGCACTAATTAGTATTTAAATTAAAAGCTCTTCATTGGCAAACCCGCGCTTATTTGGATTGATTTAGGGTCTGTTTGGAGTTGGACAAACAAATTATAGTACAAGCGCTTATCATGATAAACATTTATGTATAAGCTTGCATGTGTTATTTTTATAGCAAAAGATAAAATAACCTTAAATTGTTTTTGCAAGCCACGTTGGAGAATTCATGATTATATGTTGAAAAAAGCTTATGAAAATTGTCATTAGCTGTTTTCATAAGTTCTCTCAAACATTCTCGCAACACTTATGGCATATGAGCTCAAATAAGCCAATCCAAACAGACCATTTTTGGAGTTATCCATAAGTTGTGTTAAGCTTATTTCCTTAAGCACTCGAGGATAACTTATGAAAATAATTTGACTTTATTTTATATTTTGTTATAGAAAATTAAAAATAACTTATACATAACCGCTTATTTAACATTTGTGCTTAATTAAGATTATGTACTTTTCTATTCCAATTATAAAAGGTGGACCAGAAGTCCAAAACATAGAACCTTGACTCCTAATTCGACACGTCCTGCTACATTTCTTATCTTTCGTGTCTCTCTTTTCTTGGCCACCAATACCACCATCAACCACTCAAAATTTGATGATTCAAATAAAATCCGTCGTAAGTAGTGTGTCCTTATAAGTATATCAAATATTGTTTGAGGTTCACACATTTTGGATAATATTGTCCAAAATTTCATCCAAAATGAGGAGAGGTGAGGAGTGCGGGGTTCGATTTCTACCTAATATTGTCCTTGTATCTATCAATTGAATTATGCTTACAAGATAGTTCATATATAATATTTATAATTATTCAAAAATATATATATTATTTATAAACCCATTTTTGGTCTTCATAATTTCATAAAAATGAAGTTTTGGTCTTCTATTTTAAAAATCGGTGTTCCAGATTGGGCTAAAGCCCAATCCGACTCTTCTCGTGGCCGACCCAGTCCACAAAGCAGGAGACACCATACGATGGACACGCCATAAAATCCACCAGATTACGGTATGGGCCGAGGGTTACGCACGAGGTCCGAGAGTTGACCATGCCTACATGGGCCGAGGGTTACCCAGGTCCGTACTAGCAGGTACGATTGTCAGGATAGGGTTTGCCAGCCAAGCCCTATCTAACTCTTTTATATACCCAGACTTTAGCATTGGGACATGTATGACACTTCTTACCCTAAACTTGTGACCCCTTCTCTTGAACCCCTTACTTACTTGGGTGTCGGAGCAAGTGCAGGTACACAACTCCCTTTGTCTCACCGGGGGCTAACGATCAACCAACCTCACAATAATCATCACCTCACTGCAGTTCAATAGAACCAGGCTCACATCGGATAAATCAGTGGATCAACCTCTGCAGGTGGCAGACCCAAGCAGCTCCACCATCCTTTTAGGTCCAACCGGATCAATCGGTTTTTTCCCCAATTTATTTATTTTTAAATTTTTTTTGTTCATTGTCTTTTTTTTTGAAGAAGCTAAATTAGTCCACTTAAACTGGCACCGAGGAGAATCAAATCTGAGACTTTGAGGAGGAGTACACTCCCAGGTCCCAAGTCAATACTACCAGGCCAATGGGTTTCATTGTCTTATTTTTAAACTAGAAACAAAAAACAAACCATCAACCATATATGTAGTGCCAAAACACACTGTCCACTTTTTCAATCATTATTCAACAATTAGTTAACTAATGAAAAGATAAACCTTAATGAACTAAGTTCTCAATAGAGATTAATCATCTTCTCAACTGTAATAACATAATAAGATAACAACATAACGATTTTCAATTACTGATTACGACAATATAATATGATATGACAAATTACACTTCATCATCGATCTACAATCACAACATAACATGGTATCATGCAATCTGAAACAAATTACATGCACTATTAATCATAATAATGAATTATGCATGGTCATCAATGTTTAACTCATCTACAACATTCCCATGGTTAAAACCTTCAACATCACTTGTTTTTCAAGTAATCCCTTGTTAATTCACCAAACCCTTTCTTGCAACAATGATCGAATTTATAACCTCGTCAGTTGGATGAAAAATGGACAAAACTTCAAAACCTTTAAGATCACAAGAAGGATCAACAACAGGATAAAGAAAAGCTCTAGCACCATGTGCACTCCTTAGAACAAGAATAGCACCAGGAGCCATGTATTTAGCCAAGTGATTGATCACTTTTGCTTTCTCCTTTCTGTCCATACCAACCAATGCAGCCAAAAACACAACATTAAACTCTTTAAGTCCATTTTTCACATCAACAATATCACTAGTGTGAAAAAGCATTCTTTTTGACAAGTCATTGTCTTTTGAGATTAAATCATAAGCTTTTGAATTTGCCAATGAATCAATGTCATAGTTGTGGAAACATGTTTTTGTTAGGTAAAAGGTTGCTAACATGATTGAGGTTAGAGGAAGTGGGCCAGAGCCAATAAAGGCAAGTTTTGAAGGAACTTGAGTCATGTGTTTGGTGAGCATAGTGAATTCTAAATGTGTGAGTTTTAGGTAATTTTTGTAGTAAGGGAAGATTTTTATGTGGTTTAGTGGGTTTTCATTTGATCCTATGAGAGTTGAGTAATGACTTTCAAGTAATCCTTCAGCTTTTCCACAAAGGGTAATTAGTTTAGCAATTTTTTCTTTGATTTCTTGGGACAATTGAGTAATATCAAATTCATGACATGGGGTGGTGCATGTTGTTACAAGTTGGGTAAATAAGTCATTGACTTGGTTTGAGGGATTAAGGTTTCCTAACCTAGAGAGTTTGTCGTAGATTTTACATACCTTTTCGACTATCATCTCTTGACGGTTGTCCATTCTTGTATGAATATGTGATCTAATCTGACTTTAATGATAGATCTCAATTGTTACGCACAGAGAAACTTGATTTATAACAACCAAATTCAAATGATGAGCTTGCACAACAAGTACTAGGTCCTCACCTTTGAATTCAAGGTTTTTAACATTCTTGATTCAATGCTGATTTATAATAGGGGTGTAAGGGTATTTTTTGTTTAGAGTTTCGAGGTTAGAGTTGATGGGCCCTTCTACTAGTGTGTGCAAATTGATGTAAGAGATTAAAAAGGATTACCGTTTGGAGTTTTATTTTATAGAAAAAAATGATCAAGTGTATGTGACAAGTGCAACACTAGAAGACAAAGAAAACTATTGTTGCCAAATGAAGATTTGTAATAGGACAAGATATATGTAAATATTAATAATAGTGATGCATTCTATGTTTACAGTGAAGACAATGAACATGGTGTATAGGATTCAAGTTGGAAATAACAATCTGAAAATGAAATGGTGACACTGTGCTATAACAGTCATATTTGGTCTTTTCCAAGTTGTGCAATATCTATCTACGTTTTCCATTGGGGTAAGAGATATGACAACATTCTACAACACTTTCCATTGGTTTTATGGAAATCATCTTAATAATTTAAGCATGGTTTATTTTTACTACTTCGGTATAATCTTTTTAAAATAAGATTTGCAATTAAAAGAAACACTTTTAAATAATATAGGTCCACGTTCGAACTCTGAACTTCTCATTTATTCTCTACAAGACGTGAATTTCTAATCTCTAACATATTTCTAAAAAAAATATCTCATATCGATAACATAGTTTAAAAAATCCCTAAAAAAAAGAAAAAACATAGTTTAAATAAGAAGAGTGAAATGGCATAAATTTCCTGCTAACAACATTGAATAATCAAATTGCAGCATGTGGATACTTTTTGTTAATTTGTTATTATTTACCCTGCGATGGGTTTTCTGTCCACATCTCATGCCATCAGAACACTAGCAATAAGGTTCATCTCAAGGAACAAAACATGCACCTTTGTTAAATATATTTTTATCATTCAAAACTAAGATCCAACACTAGCAATAAGGTTCAACTACTTGATGATTATTTTATGACTATAGTATATCGACATTTTGTTCCTAGATGTCCATTATTGATCAGTGTAGTGCGCTATGTGCTATATTGCATAGACTGCATTTTACATGTACTTATCTCGATAAATTTACATATATCCTTATTGATATTTTAAAAGCAAACTGATAAAGAATGAGGATGATAACTCGTATATTGTATGATTGTAAATCTGGATAAGCGAGTTGGTGCGCAGTCCCTTGTAAGAACGTAATTTTGGATCATCAATTATAGGTCAAATACATCTTTTGGTCTTTTAAGTTTGACAAAAATACTGAGTTAGTTCTTTAAATTTTTGAAGTTTTAAATAAGTCATTTAAATTATTAATTTAATACACCGTTATCCTTTTAAAAACTTATTTGAAACTTGAAAACTTAAAAAACTTCAAACAAGTACATTAAATTAACAACTTAAATGGCCTATTTAAAACTTAAAATTTAAAACTTAAAAACTTAAAAGACTAACACGGTATTTTTGTCAAACTTAAACTCCCAGAGCGAAGGCGATCACTTTGTCGACCGAATGATATGTTTATCTTTCTTTTGAGCTCATTTAGTGGTGGCTTTTTTTGGCAGTGGACGTATAGAGGTTGTTTCCCGTAAAACAAACTATCGAAATTGTTCTTTGATATGGACCTTCATATTGTAATTAGCCTCATTGAATCATGCCTACAATGTGTAAAAAAACTGTTAGGTGGAATGTTGTAGAAAATTTGGAAAAAAAAACTGCATTCTGTTATGTGTCTGTGAAATTTCGGATTATATAATCCAAACTTAAAGACACATTTCGGATTATGCATCTCAAGTACATGGCGACCTTTTTAGATTATATAATCCGAAACCAACCAATACATAATTAAATGTTTAAAAATTGGGCATAAACAAGCACAGTTTTAAGGAAAAAGTACCTGAAGCAAATCTCATTCTGGTAACAGAGAGATGTCTGTCTTTCTATCCTTAGGATCACCTTCATACACGAACCACAACCTCTTCCAGTGAGTGTGGATTTCATCCAAACGGATGGGGGTGTTGTTCTTGATCTTCAATGCAATCGTACACGCACACGACAATCCGTAAGTAATGCAAATTAAACAATTACACTAAGATTTAACCGTACCACACACAACTGCTCGATCAACCTCGTTTGCGAGATAATGTAAAACGTTCCTTGATATGTTTCTAATCAACAAACCACAACAACTTTCCTTTGAACCTATGTTCAAGCATGATCATGCTCGTATGGAATGATGTGTGTATCTGAGTATGTTGTGACTCTAACATGTTGTGAACGGAGTTCCAGTCTGTACTTAAATCACCCATACTACTAGTCAGATACTTTTTTAACCTATTCCCCATATGCATGACTTTATTGACCCAAAACTTCACAACCTTCTCCTTCACCGGACCCAAAAATGTATTTTCAACATATTCCAAAAACTTAGGAAACTTGTTGCATACAACTTTGAACCAGTTGCAATTATCAATATATGTTTGATTTGAATCGGAATTCACAATATCCTCCCATGCAACCATGACCGTCTTCACCACTCCAGTTGACTTGATCTCTTTCCCATCCTTGCCTTTGAGATCCTTAACTTTGCAATTCGTCTTACACTTTGCTCTAACATTTCTTTCAATGTGATACTCACACAACAAAGCACTAGCCTATGGGAAAACAGTATCCACAACATTCATCAAAGCATGGTCCCGATCAGTGACAACTACTTTGGGTGAAATATCTTTGGAATGCAACAGATCACGACACCTCTCAAGAGCCCAAGTAACGGTATCTTCCTTCTCAGACATCAAATAAGCAAATTCAATAGAGAACGTGTACTTGGTAGAAGTGACACCAACAAACTCAAGCAACGGAAGACAATATTTGTTGGTCTTATAAGTGGAATCTAACACAAGCTCCGTAGAGAACGTGTTTAACAACTTAATACCATTTGGATGCGCCCAAAAAATATCACTAACATCAACAAAATTAGGATACTTCCTACAATGATACACATATTCATTCTCAACCAATGATTTCAAGAGATGTTGCATGTCTGTTCTCGTACCCCTAATGGACTGCCTATACCTGTGACAAGCATTATAAATATACATGTGACAAGCATTATAAATTGACTCACTGAAAGACCTTATCTAAATTAATAAAAAGATAAGGAGAAAGAAGATCTCCTTGTTTTAAGCCACTTCCTGGAGTGATGAGACCAACCACAACATGATCCAATTGACTCGCGGGAGAGATAAACTCATTCTTTTTCTATGGCACCACGTAGATAATTCCAATCAATTATGTCATAGGCCTTGATAATTTCAAGTTTTAGAATCAATTCTCCTATCTTACCTTTGGTCTTTGACTTCATATAATGCACAATGTCAATAACCGCTTTTACACACACATGAACTTAGACGACTTTTCCTCTTTTCAGTTTTATCCTTTATTTAAAGTATTTTATTTACTATTTTATCATTTTTATACTATTATTTAAATTATTAATTTACAAAATAGTTAAATACCATTAAAATAGGAACTACATCACTATAATAGGAATTAGGAACAATATTATTTATAACAATATATAAGGAGAATGAGAGATGTTTGGATAGTAAACAAACACAAATAGCTTCAGATTTTTTTTCAAAATCTCTAAAAAAAAAATCTCTAGATTTTTCTAACACAAAATATATATATATTTTTTTTAAAGCTAGGGTGCGTTTGTTTAGGGTCAAAATAGGGGCCCGTTTGTTTCAGATTTTTTTTCTTAAAAAAGTCATTTTTTTTTCATTTTTAAGTGTTTATTTACGATTTTTAGAAAAATTATTTTATCGCAAAAATCTATTTTGACCCTAAAATGGAAAGCTATTAGGATTAGCTTTTCCCAAAATTTATTTTTTTAAAAAACAAGGAGGTAACACATGTACAAGTTAAAACTTTTTTTTTTTAAATGGATTTATATGGGTAGTAGGCAAACAAAAATAACTTTAGATTTTTTTTTTTAAATCTCTAAAAAAAATTTCTAGATTCTTTTAACAAAAATCTATTTTTTTTAAAGTTGAAACAAAAGCACCCTAGATTTTTTTAGTAAAAATAATTTTTCTAAAAATCTTAAACAAACACTTGAAAATGAAAAAAAAAAGGTTTTTTTTTTGAAAAAAATCTGAAACAAACGGGGCCATAATTAATCACGGCCTTTCATGAGCGCCATTTGCAATAAACAGCAACAATCATTTACAATGGAGGATTCAACAATATTGGTTTGGCTTTTGGCATTTCATTTAGTCATCCCACTAATAATTCAAGAATCTCAATTTTTTAATTTTAATTGAAATTTAATTAAACAATTAACGGAAAATCATTGGTGTTAATAAGGAATGAAGGTGTTTGTTTACTTGATGGGAACTTAAGAGAGATTAGTGTTTCTTTTAAAACTAGAGAAGGTATTTTAACTTTTAATAGAGATTAGTCTACTTGTGGATATAATTTTCCTTATATAAGGGTAAGTCTAACATGAAATTCTCAATAGAGTTAAAGGTGAATCCTTACCATTTTTAGTAAATTTGAATAAAATGTTAAAAAATTTCTCTTTTTTATTATTATAAATGTATTTTTTTTAGTGAAAATGTTGAGGATCCACCTTAAAACTTTTTTAGAAGATCCATGTCATTCAACTCTTAATATATATGAACCATAATTTTTCATGTTTGTCACAAATTTAGAATAGGAATTTCAATAGGTACTATAATTATGGAAATAATAATTATTAAGATAAATAAAAAAAAACAGTTCAAAATAGAAAAAGATAAATAAAAAAAAGAGTGTGTGGCTGCTGGGATTCGAGCCCAGGTCTCCACGGCCACAACGTGGAATTCTCACCACTAAACTACAGCCACAATTGTGTTAGCTTGCGCTTTTGTATCGTATTTAATCAACAAGCAAAAATTTCAATTTGTAAATTTGGGACCCATAGACCAATACATTTTGAGTTTTGAGCTACTTGAACTCTCATTCTGAAAAACAACATGAACTCTCATGTTTTTAATATCTACATCCAATCAATTATCTCTATTTTTAAACACACTCTCATTCCTTCTTTCATTCAACATTATTAAGGGTTGATCAAAATTGAAGATGAGAAAATTCTGTCTAATTGTGGATGAGTTTGGACATAAATGAATAACTGCTTTAGGCTTCAAATATTTTTAGGCCTCAAACTTATTATGCTTATGATTAACTAATACTGTTATTTTTTTTAGTGTTGGTAGTATAAATTTTCTTTACCAATTTTATTAAACTTACATTATTGATTAGTTTTTTAAAATAAAAACTAATCAATAATGTAAATGTATTAATATTTATTTGTGAGTTGTTAAATATTGTAAACGATAATAGGTAAGTTTAAAAGGCTTCTAACTTTGTTATTGTTAAGTTTTAAAAGGTCTCATTTGAGGTTTCGTTTTAGGCCTCTAGATTGATTGAACCAACTCATCCGTTGATAGATAAATTATCCTAATTGGCATTTTCTTTTAGTTAAAGTTAGAAGAGATGGAAAGAAAAATAAAGTAGTGCAAATTTAAGTAGTATAATGAAACCAGATTAAGATAGTGTAAAACATGTATTGTAGACTAAGAGCATAAATATCGGGTAAAATATTGAGTGGTTTCACGGTTACCAATACCACTTTGTCAAAATGTGTTGGATATTTGGGACATAAGCTACATACAAATCATTACCACCGCTGTTTTGTTTAAATAATTGGAAACTGCGAAACACCACAAAATATTATGTAGGGTCTATTTATACCACCAAAAAGTATAACATGAATATTGATATAGCAAAAAAAAAACCTTAAATCACAATACTAGGTAATAATAAGCACATGCGACATCCATTTAACAAATGAGTCTCTTAAGTTGAAACTAGTAATGATACTAAATAACAACTATGGATTTGGACAATAAGAAACAAAATTTCTGTTGCATTCACCAATGGTCAAAGGAATTTCCAAACAGAAACAGAGTTAATTGGTGTTCCTTTCCATCCAACAAGAAGACAATGACCATTCATATCAAATGTGCAAGAATTTCCACAAGGAAATCTTTTAGCCACCAATTCAGCTTGATACAAAGACATCATACTCAATTCTGTCTCCACCATTCCAAATCTTGTGAAAAATGCTCTCCACACATCAATCTTCACATTTCTACTCTTTCTTTCAGCTCCTTCTTCAGCCACAATATTCCTAATTCCATGACTAAAATACATTGATTCTATAATCATTCTGTTCTTCTCATCACCTTTCATACAATTCTCAAAACAATCAAAATACGCACTAAAGTAAAAAAGTGCTTCGATGAAACGGTTCACAAAAGATTTAGAATTGTGATTAGCTTCAATCTCGGCAACAACCATTACTATAGGATTTATGGTTCTAATCACTCTCATGATTGTTTCGAGTTTGTTTGATTGTTGAATCTTGCTTCTAAGCGCAAATTGAGAATAAACCGCGACTGTTTCTTCCGAATCTATCTCGAAAAGATCTTCCCTTAGATGTAACAAATCAGATACAATAACTATATCGAACGAAAAAGGTATGTTCAAACTTTGCGCAAAATCCTTCAATCTTTTACCAGTGTCCTCAACTATATGCTTCGAAGTGTCTGAGTTTCCGCTCTCAATAGCTGTTATCTTTAAAAGCTCGAGTGGACATTCATTTCTCGATTGAAGTGCATGCATTAGGATTGTCCATTGACACCCTTTTCGAATTTCGAGATCAATAACATGAATCTTCTTTGCATCATTTACATTTTCTAATAAAGCTTGTACACATGTGAATATTGAAACTTGACTGAATGGAAGTTCTTCATAAAACGCGATAAGGGCTGGGTTTAGATCCTTGGTTTCCTCTTCAGGATCAAATAAAGATTCCATCTTTTGCATATTGTTGGATGAAACAGAAAATCGACCTGTTTCTTTGTCGATTCTTTGGCAAAGAGCTTCAGCAAAATAATGAACCACACGCTTAACGGGGTTACCTGTCTTCGAAGATAAAGACTCGATTTGTGATAAAAAAATTCTAGCGCGTTCATATTGTTGATATCCGACTTTCTCAGCACAAGCTAAGAGTGATTCAGCAAGCGAAACACCTTCTTTCTCTTCATCAGATAGATCGGAGAAAGAAAAACCAGAAGGGTGATTAAGAATCAAACCTGATGCAGATTCCGACGAAGATGATGATTGTATGAACCTTGTCCCAGCTAGCTTCATGATATCTATAGCTGACAACAACTTTCTCTCATTTTCATTATGAAGGATTTTTCCTTCATCATCAGGTAATAGCCTCTTGAATCCTATACCATAATTCTTCAATATGTCAACTGGTGCTAAAGGAGTTTGGTAGAATGGTTTGTCCTTTCTTGTGTCACAAAGTGGAAGAATTTTTGTTGGACATTGTTCATCAAAGTGAACCATGTCAAAGTGCAGGTTAACAAAAGTTTCATAATCTTGATATGGTTGGTGATGATACTTTTGTTGATCAGTGGAAAGAAGAAGCTCTTCTTGTGATGGATCATCTTGAAAGAAACCAAAATTAGAACAAAGAGACTCAATTCCATTATACTCTCCTAGATCTTCTGCTACAGAAAATTGAACCTTTTTCATTTCATTATGCCCTTTGGTTTCCCGAAATGTATCATTGGTCGAACCAAGTTTATCCTCAACTATGTTGAAACTGAACTCATCAAAATTGCACAAGTTTTCCATCACAAATTGAAACAAACTTTTCTTTAGTATTATTGGTTTTAAAACTAATTATGTTCTTATGTACTTCATTCTATATATAACAAGATTAATAAGATTATTATTATTATTATGAGTAGTCACTGTCATTCTTTGTTTTATTTTAATATGTATGAACCTTTGTTGATTAAGTGAATTAAGGTATAGTTTATGCTTAGTTTAATGTGAAATTGACAAGTTCTAACACTAGATCTGTCTAGTAGAGTTAACATTGATTTTTTTTTTTTTTTTGAGAAAGTGTGAACATTGATGTACTCACCATCATGATAATGGGTCGATATGATCAAGGTGGCCATTAAAATTGATAATAATTCAAAAAATATCACATAACAAAAGAAAAATTAAAGTATGATTCAGACAAGTATTCTTGTTTTATGAAATTGTCAAGAGGGAACATAAGCCAGCAAAGATGGCGTAAGTGATGACCGGAAAGTAAAGATGGCGTGCGACTTCTGTCTAAGAATTACCGGCTGAATTTTAAAATTTTGAACTTGATTTAATTTGGGGTATGTTAAAGCACAAAAGTAAGTATAAGTTTTATATCGTTCCACAGGGATTAACGTGATATCATAAACCGTTCAACGTCGATTATCGTCTTAAGTTAGGGTTTAACCTTTTTTCATTACTACACTACTCAACAAATAAAAAGCATTATAAATAAATAGTAGAGTAATAGGACATAAAAGGCGTTAGGATTAACGTTCATCAATCAAACATCGTTTGTATTCGATTGATTGTAAATACGGATTCTAGCTTTTTCTTATATATGACATTATCACGTATTGCTCGACAACGTCATTGATTTCCCAATGACGTCGTGAGATCGATCGTATCGTTTAATCGACGATTTCTCAATCTATTAAACGATTCGAAAGCTTTATGATCCAATACTTTAATGTAATTATCAAAACCAAATCCCATTTCTAGAATTTCTTATCTTGATAGAATATCATTCTAAACTAGATTCAAAAGTATTTTCCAATATCATTTAAATCAAATATAAGAGTGAAAAGCAAGAATAAATTCAATGGTATATAAAAATGCTAGAATCATATATTTAATAGATCAAAAGTTTACAACATAGAGTGATTGATTACCTATTAATCCCAACAAAGGAGATTAGTTGATCATTGTCATGATAACTATTGCAAAACAAGAAAGGAAGATGAAGATATGTTAAGGCTTGATTTCTCAAAGCTTCTTAATGTATTCTTCAATCCAAATCCTTTTGCTATTTGAAGTTTACCTCCTTCTATGCCTATTCTCTCTCTTAGAAAACAAATATTTTGAGCTCTGGAAATTATAAAATCTGATAAAAAACTATATTTTGAAAAAATGAGCTTCAAACATATTTATATGCTGAGAATTTGCACGCTCGCTACAAGCGACCAGCCTGTCGCTTGTAGCGAGGAAGTCAACTGGCCAATGGGAGAGCTCCACGTCATCCTTGAGCATTAAACCGCCCTTTGGTCGCTGTAGCGACAAGGTCTGTCGCTACAAGCGATGAATCCTTGAAATTCTCTGCCTAGGCTCGCTTCTAGCGTCCAGTTCATCGCTTCAAGCGATGAACTCTTGTAAATCCCTGCCTAGGCTCGCTTCTAGCGATGGCTTCTGCGCTTCAAGCGATGGCTTCATGGAAATCCCTGCCTATCCTCGCTACTAGCGATGGCTTCTGCGCTTGTAGCGATGGCATCAAGAAAAACTTCATTTTTCCTTGCATCAATCAGGTTCAAACATGAATTTCCTGCATAATAGCATGGGTAAGGCTTAGGATCACAAATATTGCATTTTTAACACAAATATGCTCTTATCCAAAGGTAACTTGTAAAATAAGTAACATAAGTGCCCTAAAATGTATCACAAGATAACAACTTTTAGGCACTTATCAAACTCTCCCCAACTTACATTTTGGTTTGTCCTCAAACCAAAGAATCAAAAGGAAACTTTCATAGCTTTTAAACCACAGTATTGAGCAATTAGCAAAGGATTCAAAAGTTTGAAGAAATAAATATCAGATGAGTGATTCAAATGTGACTGCGCAAGCTAAAGTTCAGTTTCTCATTAAACAAGATACATACTATAAATGTGAACTAGTTCTAAACACAAAGAATCAAATCACACAATCCTAAACAAGCAACATGTTTAAATTTGAACCAAACCTAACACACTTCTATATAAAGTATATGAATACAATGAAATCTATTGTGAGGGTATGAACACTCATCCAACAAACATGATAACATTCCAATTAAATTATGTGTCCATCTAATTATCATTTCCAAAAGCATAAAAGGCATTGATCAAAAGGTCTTTAAGGGTTGTAATTGGGCTAGGTTACAAAAGAATGTCATATGTGGGATATTTGAATTCAAATGGCCAAGCAAGAGGAACATTCAATCTAATTACAAACTTCCTCCTTTTCCAATACAACTCTTGGTGAACTTCATATTTTTCTTTTCTTGATTGATCTTGACAACTTTTTCTTTGAATTATTGCAAACCTTTTCATTTTTCTCTTTTCTTTTTCTTGGTTTGCTTTTCTTTCATTTTTCTTTTTTCTTTTTCTTGTTGTCAAGACCAATTATCAACATTCACCATTACATTGACATAAACATAACCTCCCTTTCTCCCCAACTTAGTTCAATGACACCCTAATCGAATGTTCCTTTATCATTATGGCAAAGGTCAATAAAAACGATGGATAAGGGTTCAAAAGAAAACAACTATCAGAATTCAATAAAGAGTTAACTATGAACTGAATTTTTTTTTTTTTTTACAAACTCCGGCAATTTAAATAAGCAATTGAGCTTATTAAAATTTACAGTTCACAGTTAACAATTCTGATTCAATAGGCTCAGATGGGTTAACAGATACTCACACTTCTCACAGGGTAGGTTTATTTGGTCAAGTATTTCACTCAATTTCAAAAAAAATTGCCTTGATCATTTCAATGCTTTTATACAAATTAAAACAACAATAGATTTAACATAAAATGACTGAGTTAAACATGATATGTTGGTCTCCTGCATATATATACAATGGTTGAGGATACCTCACATTTTGGCTAGTTCTAAATTGGTTCAAAACTAAACATATGCTTGCGTAAAACTGAATAAATTAACTTGTGTGTAAAGAACTTATTCACATTCAAGAATATACCTAGAAAAACAAGAAAATGAGTACCTTAGCTGCGCGCTTTAACACTCATTTTATCATTATCACTCAACTGATTCTAAGCTCAAGCATTGGCTTTTGAATCTTTCTTTCCAAATTGTTGGGATAAATCAAAAAATTTTAACTAAAAATAAATAACAAAGCATACATAAAGCATAAACTATACTAAACATGTAATAACCAAAATAAAATAACATAAACCAAAAAAAACATTATCCATGGTACAAAAAGCATAATCAAAATAAAGTACAAAGCATGAAAAATGTTATAAAATACAAAGCATAATAAGTAAAATGAAAGGAATGATAAAACAAAAGTCTGCAGCTTGCATCAAAATCAGTCTGAATCATAATCTTCAGAATCCATCAAGTCTGCAGCCATACGGTCAATGCTCCTAGTAGCCTCCGAGGAGTCATCGCCAAGGTCGTCATCAACATCAGCATCGTCATCACCATCATCACCGGCATCCTCATCACCAACATCTGCAGCAGCTGCCCCTCCAGGAAAGAAAGGCCTGTCCCCAGGCCAAGCAATATGCTCTGAGAAGAAGGCTGGCGTCCAAGTGCTGTGGCCGCTGTCATGCAAGTGGCTCTGGATCGTCGTGAGAGCACGATGATTAGACGCATTCTACGCCATGAGAAATGAGCTAACCAGAGATGGGTCCCAACTAGAGAAATCCAATGGTGGATAGGTCGGGCTCTGAGGGTGGCTAGGGTGATCTGGTGCTGGTGGTGGTACAGTGGAAGGTCCGGCTGATGTGGAAGGTCCGGCTGAGGAAGAAGGTGGGGCAGTGGGAGAGGGGGTAGAACAATACCTATTGATGTACCTGTCATCAATAGGATTTTTGATCTCTTCATCTACCTGAGTAGGCAAGTGAATCCTAGCCTTTCTACACAGTCCCATTATCAAACCAGGGAAGGTCAATGGGCATTTGGGTTTGCCTGGGGGTAGGATGCCGCTCTCCGCCACAACCCTTATCTCGTTGGCTATAATCCTAGCAACGTCAACCTGATGGTTGCTAAGGATATAGTGGAGAAGGGGTGTAACATCGAGTGTGGTAGATGAATGTGTGATTTAGGCCTGATATTATAAAGAATGAGGGTAAGCACTACTTGAGCAGGTGTGGTCATGTCATCTCTGAAGGCTCTGAAAGGCTTACCCGTAGCCTTGCTCACATCGTATGTTCTTCCCTCTTGGAAGATGTCTCGTGCAATCATATCATGATCCCAGTTCCTCGCCCTCTGGTGTTTATGGAAATCACAAAGCAGCTTCGGTGCTATTGGGTTATCCGAATCAGAATCACAAAGCACCAAAGGCTTACCCAAGTATTTGTTGATGGACATCCTATCAAAGGTGATGGTGCGCCCTCGCACATATGTCGTCCATGTGAATGGGTCAGAAGGGTCAGCAGGGATGGCGTTTGCGTAAAATTCCCGCACAACGTCATAGTTAATCTTCGTCGGCGGATTGCACAGTATTCCCCATTTTCTTTCGTTAAACATGTGCGCAATCCCTCCATATTCTCCTTCCTCTGAAATCTGGAATTGCTTCTCGGACCATATCCTCCTTGTTTTCAGCTCCTCATACCGCTCTTGGTTCCTCAAACTTAAGAAGCGGCTCGCATCATGCGGCTGAGGGTTTGATCTCGGTCTGGATGATGAACCTTCAATGTTACGTGATCTCTTCGATGAAGATTTTGGTGCCATTCCTACACAAAGATTTAAACAGACAAAAAATAGGTAGGATACAAGTCAGCATTAGATCATCAGAAGAATAAAACAAATTCTGGGTTTCGTCGCTACAGCGACAGGATGGTCGCTTGTAGCGAGCGAACCCAGAAAATGCTGGATGCCTGCGCTACAAGCGCTGTCTAGCGAGGGCAACCCATTTTCAAAAATCTTGATTTTCTTGATTCTAACCTACTTGTAGCATGCGAAATTAACCCTAAAGCTAATATAAATGAGTAAAAATCACTTAAACTTCCTCATCATCAAAAACCCTAAATTATTTTGAATTTTTACATTTAGGTTTTTCAAAATACGATTTGAATAAACAAGAGGATGAATGGAGAGTTTTCTAAGTGATTCTAGTTCATTTACTAAAGCTTAATCTATGGTTAATCATGGGTAAAGCAACAGGGCATATCCTAAGTTCAAAAATTTCAAAACTCTAAAACCCTAAATTCGTAATACGCATGCAGGCATCATTAACATGTAAAAAGCTACAAACAGCAACAGAGAATGACGAATTACATACCTGATTGAAGATCTTTGCAAGAAATTGCAGGTACAGAGATTGATAAGGAAGATTTGCAGAAATGTAAAGTGAAAAATGCAGAAGTAAAAAGCAAATGGAAATGGAAGTGTTACTGAGTAAATGGGGTGCGAAAAATAAGTAAGAAACGGCTAGGACATTAAATAAAGTGGTTGGGAGGTAGGGGAAAAGACAAAGTGGCCTGGGAACTATAAAAGGCAGTTTCTGCTACGGTCGCTACAAGCGCGCGACCTGTCGTTACAGCGACAGGCTATAAGCCCATCGCTACAAGCGTTGGTTGGCGCTACAAGCACAAAGCTAGAAGGCCTCTCTACAAGCGACAAGTACGTCGCTACAGCAACGTAGTGCAAAGTTCATCGCTACAACGATGAATCTGTCGCTGTAGCGACCATGACAGGAAACAGAAAAATAAAATTTTGAGTTCTTGCCACTATCCCTACATGCATAAATAACTGTACAGAACTAAAATAACACTTAAAATGCAACATACTTACAAAATTGGGGTGCCTCCCAACAAGCTCTTGTTTAACGTCATTAGATCGACGCCTGATTCACTTATGCTTAAGAATCGATGAGTGAAATCGTCGTCGTGTGCCGAACAACTTCACCTCCAAAATATGGTTTCAGCCTCTGTCCATTCACTGTCCATGTTGACTTAGTGATAGGATCTTCTAGTTCCACAGCTCCATAAAGTTTGACCTCCTTGATCATGAAGGACCGGACCATTTAGACTTCAATTTACCCGGAAATAGTCTGAGCCTTGCATTGAACAACAACACCATTTGACCGGGCCTGAATTCCCTCTTCATGATCTTCTTGTCATGATACCGTTTGACCTTTTCCTTATAAAGCTTGCTTGACTGATAGGCTTGGTCAAGCATTTCTTCTAGTTCATTCATCTGAAGCTTTCTCTTCTCCCCCGCTTGCTCTTGATCAAAGTTCAAAAACTTGAGCGCCCAAAACGCTTTGTGCTCCAACTCGATCGGCAAGTGGCATGCTTTCCCATACACCAACTGGAATGGTGTGAAACCCGTAGGAGCTTTGTATGCGGTCCTATAGGCCCACAATGCTTCGTCCAGTTTCATCGACCAATCCTTCCTTGATGACGACACGGTCTTCTCAAGTATCCGTTTGATTTCACGGTTGGATACCTCGGCTTGACCGTTGGTCTGTGGATGGTATGGTGAAGCTACCTTGTGCTTTACTCCATAATGCTCAAGTGCTTTTGCCAACTGTTGATTGCAGAAGTGAGAACCTCCATCACTTATTAGCACTCTTGGAGTTCCAAATCGGGAAAAGATGTTCCTTTTCAGAAACTTGACCACTGTCTTGCTATCGGCTTTTGGGGATGCTATTGCTTCTACCCACTTTGACACATAATCAACAGCCACCAGAATATATTCGTTGTTCATGGAGGATGGAAATGGCCCTACAAAGTCAATACCCCAACAGTCAAAGACTTCGACTTCAAGGATACTTTGCAGGGGCATTTCATTCCTTTTTGAAATCCCTCCAGTTTTCTGGCAACTCTCGCATTCCTTCACATGTTCGTATGCGTCTTTGAACAAAGTGGGCCAATAAAAGCCTGCTTGAAGAACTTTTGCTCCAGTTCTTTCACCACTGTAATGACCACCATATGGCGAGTTGTGACAATGCCACATGATGTCCTTGGCTTCTTCTCTTGCAACACATCTTCTTAACAAGTGGTCTGCTCCAATCTTGAAGAGGTACGGGTCATGTGCGCACCTCGTTTTTTTCCTCGGGAAAAAGACGCGCAAATCCTCCGAGGTCGTCCTCGAACGCTCGGAGGGCCTTTGTGAAGCCGCCACCAAAGTTTTTGTGTAAAGGGAATGTTGATAAACCCTTAAGTTTTTTTTTGTTGTAAAGGGAAACGATAATAAAACCCTTCGACGATGAGGATAAGGATTAGGTCATCGCAACCATTGTCGGGTTCGGGAGTCGGTTACGCGAGGGGAAGGTATTAGCACCCCTCACGTCCGTTGTACTCAACGGGAACCTTCTATTTGGTTAAAGCTTGAATTGTTTTTTAATACTTTGCGTGCATGTTCATTTATGTTAAAAATATAATAAAGGGGGGAAAAGAGATAAAAACAAACGAAAGAAAAAGGTTTTTATTATTGTGCTTGACAAGATGTCGATCTTGCTCCTACGTATCTCCCGGTAGTCGGAGAATTCAAAGCATACGTAGTTCTTTGGTAGAAAAACGTATATGTGTTGGTTGTTTTTAATTGGACGATGTTTTAACCAAATTCTTGCGATTAAACGTAGCTTGTATGCTCGCACTTGGAGACTTATTAAGCGTTCGTTCGCGAATCACATTAGAATTGTTAAAAGGTACGTCCGTCAGGGTAGAGGGTTGAATTGGTCGCTATGGGACCAAGAGAGGTACAATGGACTCATATAAGTCAAACATTGACCGAGTGGACTCCGAAAAGTCGGGCGATTGTTCGATTGATCCACTGAGATCAAGAACGGGTACAATGGACTCGGACGAGTCGAACATTGACCGAGTGGACTCTCACGAGTCGAGGGGTTGAGTCTAATGGCCAACGGGGGACCAAAAGGTTTGGATTGACCACAAGGGGCCAAGATTTGGTTTGGTTAGGGTTGTACATATTGAAAAAGGGGAATGACGATTGTTCGAGCGACGAGACATACGTCACGCATTCGTACAATCGGGGCGATGGAGAGACATACGTCACACCATCCCTTTTTCATTCATGTTTTTGGGTTGAATCCTTTAGAAATCCCAAGGTATGTCAAAACATTTGGTTTGAAAACCCAAAATGGGAAGGTTTAGCAAATTTGCTAAAAAAACGCGCAAGTTCGTCTCATTTTGCGAAAATGCGAACGTAAACGGTGTATGTTCATTTTTGAGTTTTGAACATCATGAACAATATTTATTGTTCAAGTTTAGATTGAAAAGATGAACATAGCTTGTTTGTTCATGTGGTTTTGAAAGTTTGGGAACATAACTTGCTTTGCAAGTTATCCACAAAATGGTCATACGAACTTGTGATTTTGCCAAAAATATGCAAAAACCTTGTTATGGTTTGAAGAACATAGGTTTAAAAACTCTTAGGTTCTGAGCTCTGGGGCTAGAACCTCAAAAATTGGTTGTTTTGACACAAAAACTCAGATTCTGAGTTCTGTCATGGTCGCACTGCGACCATGACTTCGCACTGCGAAGCATGCGAAATTTTGGGTTCAGAAGCTGTTTCTGAACATTTGTTCAGAAACAACTCCTGAACACACTCAGGACCTTATAGGTGGGTGAAAAACTTTGAGTTTTTGGGGTGAAAAAGGCTGGACAAACCAGTTTTGATGTTTTGAAAACCTTGGGATTTCTTTGAAATTCAAAAGGGGTTTTTTAGGACAAAGAGGTTTGAGCCAAAATAGCTATGCAAACACAATTAAAAATGCAAGATAAGTGCTTAGAAACTTACAGAACTCCTTAGCAAAGCTCCAGCTGCACTTGGTTTGTATTGATTGAAGACTTTCACAAGAAGTTTGAATATTGGTGATGGTTTTGGAACTTTGGAAAGCTTTGTGTTGGATTGATTGTTTCTGGTTATTTGTGGAGGTTTGTAGGCTAAAATGAGTAGAGTTTCTGCTCTTTTAATGCTGTGTTTAACTCTGTTTTATCCTTGGGCATTGCCTTCTATTTATAGGCCAAAACCAAATCTTTGTCATCATTACACAATCCCAAAATTTCAGCTGATTTGTGGTCAAGATCAAGCTGAATCCCTTTGCATTAAATGCTAATGGATAGAGGCAACCTTGCCTTGTACCAAGGGGCAAGATCCAGTCTGATTTTAGCCACAAATTCAACTAATTCTAGAAGGTAATGATGAAGAACAAAGCTGATTTGCAATTGGCTAATGCTTGGGGATCAATCCTTGCAATCTCAATGGTTGGTCAATGAAAACGTGCACTGTGATGTGCAGAGATTGAGGGATGAAAAAGGCTATAATTGGCTGGTGTGAGAGGGTGAAAAGCTGCTGCAAAACAGAGTAGGCAATCATGGCTTTTTCAAGTGAAAAACCCAGCTGGTTTGACTGGTTTTGGGAGGAGCAAGCAGGAGGAAAGTCCTCAAGCAGGTGGCTGGCAACCTTGTGGTGGTTAGCAGGTCACCTGGGAGGGACTAGAGCTGCCCAAGGGCAAGCCCACTTGCTTGTCACATGCTAGGTTGGAAGAAAAAGCTTCCAACCTTGGCATTAATGGCAAGTCCTTCAACTCTGGCTTTGCTTGGCCCAATTAGCCATGAATGCTACTTAAAATAATTATGAAAATGATATGCAACAAAATCTGGAATTAAATCCAAGAAACCAAAAATCTGCAGAAAAATCGCAGACTTCGCAGTGCGAAGTGAGCTTCGCAGTGCGAAGTCATCATTTTTAAAATGTTGACTTTCCTGTTGACTTTTGTTGACTTTGACTTTTTTCCTCCCTCTTTGATTTTTTTTTGATTTTTGTTTTAAAATGCGTAGGACAAAATTAGGGTACTACAGCTGCCCCTACTTAATTGTGTCTTCGCATAGAGTGCGTGAGTGCCGAGGGCATCTCATGAACTCTTTGCGGAGATCAATTAAGTAAAAAGAAGGACCCGAATTTTGTCCTTCGCGAAATGCAAATGCAATAGTTGGTAAAGGTTGATCGTATCCAGCCGCTAACACTGGAGGTAGATCCATTGGGGGATGAAGGTAATCTTATCTAGGCACTGCTTCTAGAGGTCGATTCCTGAGGATGATGATCTTCTCTAGGCACTGCTTCTAGAGGGGGAACATGGATGTAGGTGATCTACTCTAGGTATTGCTTCTAGAGAGGGAACATGGATGTAGGTGATCTACTCTAGGTATTGCTTCTAGAGAGGGAACATGGATGTAGGTGATCTACTCTAGGTATTGCTTCTAGAGATCGATACCTAAATTAGGTAATCTTATTCAGGCACTGCTTCTGAATGTCGATTCCTAACGAGCTGTGATCTTATTCAGCCGCTAACACTGAAGGTCGATACACTGGGGGAGGTGATCTACTCTAGGTACAGCTTCTAGAGGTCGATACCTAAGATGGAGGTGATCTACTCTAGGTACTGCTTCTAGAGGTCGATACCTAAGATGGAGGTGATCTACTCTAGGTACTGCTTCTAGAGGTCGATACCTAAGATGGAGGTTTACTCTAGGTACTGCTTCTAGAGGTGGATACCTAAGCTAGGTGATCTTATTCAGGTACTGCTTCTGAATATCGATTCCTAACGAGCTGCGGTCTTACCCTAAGTAGGTGCCCCTGGTTCAATGTTGATGGATGTTGGTGAATATGTGATACTCACTGGAGAATCCTTGTTGAGGATGCATGGCATGATATGAAATGCATGTGTATGAATGATTTGTATATGCATGCATAAATAAAAAAATGAAAGAAATGCTGACTGGGTGCCGAGCAGAGTCGGTCTTTGTTTGTGGTTGTGCTCATGACAGTTGGGCTCTCTCTCTTTTTTTGTTTTGTTTTATTTTTATTTTTGGTTGGTCGGTTTGGAAGGACAAGGTCCTTTGCCTACATACCCAAATGGGATCAAAACCGGTGTAGTTCGAGCCAAAGCCCGAAGATTTGTGTTTTGTTTGTTTTTTGGTTGGTCGGTTTGGAAGGACGAGGTCCTTTGCCTACATACCCAAATGGGATCAAAACCGGTGTAGTTCGAGCCAAAGCCCGAAGATTTGTGTTTTGTTTGTTTTTTCTCTTTTTTGGAAGAAAATTCTTTTGTTTATTTCCCATGTTTTAAAGCATTTTCATCATGAATAAAACAAAATTTTATGCGCTACTGAGAACATAAAATAACAAAAGGAAATTTATTCAATGCAGATTTGACCTCTTGAATGGGTAAAAATACACAAAGTGAGAAGTGAGATAGAGAAAGACAAGAAAAAAAGCAAAAAGAAAATGTTGGTTTTGGCACAACACATGCTATTTCCTTATGACTTCGAGATTTTCGTTTGTTGGAAGATGCTGACGAGACCGATTCCTCTCCTCTTGAATCTTGTCCGGAGCTTGGATGCTGCAGTCATTGCCTTTCTTTTTGTTAACCCCTAACTTTTGCCTGGATCGCTCTTTCGAGTTTTTCAATCCACCGGGGTGTATTTCCTTTTTTGATGTCCTTAATTTTTGCCTAGACCGCCTTTTCAGGTTTTCAATCTAGCAGGACGCTCTCTATTGCCTAAACCGCCCTTTCAGGTTTTCGATTTAGCGAGCTTTTTCTTTTTTTCTTTAGGCATAATACCTCTTGACTGCATCGGAGTTTATTGAGAGTGGGAACTCCTCTCCGTCCATAGTGGTGATGATCAGGGCTCCGCCTGAGAAAGCTTTCTTTACCACGTACGGCCCATCATAGCTGGGAGTCCACTTCCCTCGGGGATCTTTGTGGATAGGTAATATCTTCTTGAGCACTAGGTCTCCTTCTTTGAATTCTCGAGGACGGACCTTCTTGTCGAATGCTCTCTTGAGCCTCCTTTGATAGAGTTGTCCGTGACATATTGCCGTCAGACGCTTCTCCTCTATGAGATTCAGTTGGTCGAACCTTGTTTGGACCCATTCAGCTTCTTCTAGCTTGGTTTCCATCAAGACCCTTAGCGAAGGAATTTCCACCTCTACGGGGAGAACAGCTTCCATACCGTATACTAAGGAGAAGGGGGTTGCCCCAGTTGAAGTGCGAATGGCTGTTCTGTAGCCATGTAGCGCAAAGGGAAGCATCTCATGCCAATCCTTATATGTTGTCACCATCTTCTGGATGATCTTCTTTATGTTCTTATTGGCTGCTTCTACCGCACCATTCATCTTTGGTCGGTAAGGGGAGGAATTATGGTGCTCAATCTTGAAATCTTTGCATAACTCCTTCATTGTCTTGTTGTTTAGGTTTGCCCCATTATCGGTGATGATTTTGTGGGGAGTACCATAACGGCAAATGATTTCCTTCTTGATAAATCGGGCTACCACTTGTTTGGTTACGTTTGCATATGAAGCTGCTTCTACCCATTTGGTGAAGTAGTTGATGGCAACGAGGATGAAGCGATGTCCATTTGACGCTTTGGGCTCGATCATTCCAATCATGTCTATGCCCCACATAGAGAAAGGCCAAGGTGAAGTCATGACATTCAGTGGAGTTGGTGGCACATGCACCTTGTCGGCGTAAATCTGGCACTTGTGACATGTCTTGGCATAGTGGAAACAATCAGCTTCCATGGTTAACCAATAGTAGCCCGCCCTTAAGATTTTCTTTGCCATTGCATGCCCATTAGCATGGGTTCCAAAAGATCCCTCGTGGATTTCTTTGATGAGCCTGTCCGCTTCGTGTTTATCCACACATCTGAGTAGGACCATGTCATAATTTCTTTTGTAGAGGGTATTTCCACTGAGGAAGAACTGGGATGCCAATCTTCTGAGGGTCCTCTTGTCGGTGTGCGAGACATTTTCTGGATACTCTTGCTCTTCGAGGTATCGCTTGATGTCGTAGAACCAAGGTTTGTTGTCAAGTTCTTCTTCGACTGATGCGCATACAACTGGTTTGTCTCTACGATCCATCCTTATGATTGGTGCCTCGTTGTAAGAATTTACTTGGTACATTGATGATAATGTAGCCAAAGCATCTGCTACCTGATTTTCTTCTCGAGGTATGTGGTGGAAATTGATTTCATCAAAATGCTTGATCAATTCTACAACCCGGGCTTGGTAGGGAATTAAATTGGGATGTCTTGTTTCCCATTCTCCTTTGACTTGATAGATGACTAAGGCTGAGTCACCGTATACTTCAAGGTTTTTGATCCTTAGATCAATTGCTGCTTCGAGGCCTAGGATACATGCTTCATATTCTGCCATGTTATTGGTGCAGTCAAAGCATAACCTTGCTGTGAAGGGTTGGTATCCATTTCTTGGGGAGATTAAAACTGCTCCGATACCGTGTCCCATGGCATTCGAGGCGCCGTCGAAAGCGAGCTTCCATTGAGCTCCTGGTTCTGGTCCTTCATCATCGCTTGTGACCTCTTCGTCATTCAAAGCTACGACATCTTCGTCCGGGAAGTCGAATTGTATGGGCTGATAATCCTCCAATGGTTGGTGAGCAAGGTGCTCGGATAAAACACTCCCTTTGATGGCTTTTTGAGCAACATATTGGATGTCATACTCAGACAGCAGCATTTGCCAACGGGCTATCTTCCCTGTGAGGGCAGGCTTTTCGAAGATGTACTTGATGGGATCCATCTTCGATATCAACCAAGTTGTATGGGTCAACATGTATTGCCTTAGACGTCGAGCAGCCCATGCTAAAGCGCAGCAAGTCTTTTCAAGTGAAGTGTACCTTGTTTCACAGTCGGTAAACTTCTTGCTTAAGTAGTAGATTGCGTGCTCTTTTCTTCCCGTTTCATCTTGTTGTCCTAACACACAACCCATTGATCCTTCAAGTACGGTTAGGTATAAGATGAGGGGCTTACCCGGAACCGGAGGTATTAAAATTGGTGGTTCTTGTAGGTATTGTTTGATCTTGTCAAACGCCTCTTGGCAATCCTCGTTCCAATGAACGGCTTGGTTTTTCCTTAGCAGCTTGAAGATTGGTTCGCAGGTAGCTGTCATGTGTGAGATGAACCTGGCGATGTAGTTCAATCTTCCTAAGAAACCCCGGACTTCTTTCTCGGTATTTGGCGCTGGCATTTCTTGGATGGCCTTTACCTTATCGGGATCCACTTCAATACCTCTTTGGCTGACGATGAAGCCCAATAACTTCCCGGATCTAACGCCAAATGTGCACTTGTTAGGATTTAAGCGCAGCTTGAATTTTCTTAGGCGTTCGAAAAGCTTTTGTAGATGGACTAGATGATCCTCCTCCGTTTGGGATTTGGCAATCATATCGTCGACGTAGACCTCAATTTCCTTATGGATCATGTCGTGGAAAAGAGTCACCATTGCTCTTTGGTATGTTGCCCCGGCATTTGTTAATCCGAAAGGCATTACCTTATAGCAGAATGTTCCCCATGGGGTGATGAATGTAGTTTTCTCCATGTCCTCTGGAGCCATCTTGATTTGGTTATATCCCGAGAAGCCATCCATAAAGGAAAAGACTGAGAATTGGGCTGTGTTGTCCACCAATATGTCGATGTGTGGTAGCGGGAAATCATCCTTTGGGCTTGCTCTATTCAAGTCCCGATAATCCACACACATTCTCACCTTGCCATCTTTCTTCGGAACTGGCACAATGCTTGCAACCCATGTTGGATACTTGGTTACGGCTAAGAAGCCGGCATCGAATTGCTTTTTGACCTCCTCTCTGATCTTGAGAGCCATATCTGGTCGAGTTCTTCTCAATTTCTGCTTCACTGGCGGGCATTCCGGCTTGAGTGGCAGCTTATGTACAACGATGTTAGGGTCTAAACCCGGCATGTCTTGATACGACCAAGCGAATACGTCCACGTACTCTTGCAGAAGCTTGATCAACTTTCCTTTCACGTCCTCGTGCAGGGAGGCTCCTATCTTGACCTCTTTCTTATCCTCTTCGGTCCCCAAGTTGACCTTTTCAACTGATTCTTGGTGAGGTTGTATTACCCTATCCCCTTGATTTGCAAGTCTGGACAATTCTTCAGGCGGTTCATAATCGTCCTCTTCATCATCTTCCGTTTGATTAATCGGGCAATCGAAGTCATAAGGGTTTAAGGCAGTGTTGTTTTTGGAGGGTGGATTTGTAGATCTGCATGAGTATGATTTTTTTTTTAGGCTTTTTGTAGAAAATTTTTTTTTTTAAAACAAATGCAAAAAAGGAAAAGACTCAAATGAACATAAAAGATTGCTTTTATTCATGATTGTAAATAACTTTTAAAACATGGGGGCCCCACACGACTAATCATTTGCCTTGGGCAGAGCTAAATGATTTTTTTTTAAAGTAAAAAAACAAACAAACATGGTTTATTACTTAATCTTGGTAATGATCTCGGGAATTGCAATAGCCCTCCAATTGTTCAAAGCTTCATCCGAAGCGCAACGATACACCAGATCGGGCACGTCTTCGTCTACGTCTTCGAGTAGAGCCACTTGATCTTCATGGATAAACCCCGCACTGATGAATGTTTCTGAAATGGGGAGGATCCCTTGCTTTGGCGGCTTTGAGAAAGTTTCGGCTGATGGATGATACCCCAACCCGAAGCGATTTTTCTTCTCCGGTATGTCCACTAACTTGCCCCATCCGGTGGGTCGGCTTTCTTCTAGGGCCTCTCTTATCGCCCTCCATGATGACATGGCTGTCCTAGCCTCTTCCTTGGGCTTTGAGCTCAATGTTACGACATTCGCCACTTCCAAAGATTGGAATGGGACGTCCACAGCTTCTTCATCCGTTTCTATATAACGGAAAGATGAGAGATGGCTTACCATCATGTCCTCTTGCCCGGAAACTACAATCATTTGGTTATCAATGATGAACTTCAGTTTCTGGTGCAGGGTAGAGGTAATGGCTCCGGCCGCATGGATCCATGGTCGTCCGAGAAGACAACTGTATGTTGGATTAATATCCATGACTTGGAAGGTTATGGTGAAAACCTTAGGTCCGATTTGGACTGGTAAGTCAATCTCCCCCATAACGGCTCTTCTTGACCCATCGAAAGCTTTTACGACCAAGGCGCTAGGCTTCATTACGGTCCCTTCACATGATAGTTTGAGGAGGGTAGTCTTGGGCATGACATTCAATGACGACCCCGTGTCCACTAGCACTCTTGAGAGGATGTGGTCCATGCATTTCACGGAGATATGTAAGGCGTGGTTATGAATGTGCCCATCGTCGGGTAGCTCATCGCCATTGAAACCCAAGTACCTACTTGAGGTAATATTTCCGACTATCCCGTCGAATTGGTCCACCGGAATGTCCTTGGTGACATGTGCCTCACTGAGGATCCGTAGTAGTGCTTCTCGGTGTGCTTCCGAGCTGAGTAGTAAGGATAGCATGGAGATTTTGGAGGGAGTTTGACCTAGCTGGTCAATGATCTTGTACTCGCTCTTTTGGATTATCCTTAGGAACTCTCCGGCCTCTTTTTGCGGGATTGTCTTTTGAGAAGGCCCCGCTTGGTTCTCCTTTTCCTCCACGCTCTTTTCTTTGAGCGGCTCCTTTGGTAGTACAGCTGGTGTCTTCCCGAGTTCTTTCGGAGCGAAGACTCTACCACTTCTAGTCATTCCTCCAACACCGGTAATGTTAGTGATGCTGGGCTCGATTTTGGCTAGTGGTTTTCCTTCCACATAAGCCACAGGTTGGTAATTCCATGGTACCCTCTTTGTGCTTTCAAAAGAGAAGGGTGCAGGTACGTGGAATGTTATGGGTTGTATTGGCATTGGTACCTCTCTCCTTTGGTATGGGATCTCGAGAGGTTTTGGGCCGTTAGACTCTAAGGTAGCAATGTCCGTGCCCTCCTTTATGTAGCCAATTTGGATCCAACCTTGGTCCATTAACTCTTGAAGACAGTTCTTCAACTCTTTGCACTCATCCGGGTTGACTTTGCAGGCTTCATAGTTGGCGTGCATTTCCTCGAATAATCCAAAGCCGGTTAAACGCTCCCTTATGGTTGACAGGGGAGTCCTAACACTGGCTACCCTTTTGACTGGACCAAAGTCCTCTTGTTCCTCCACCGCATTTACAGAGGGACCCGTATGCCCCGGCAATGGGTTGTTCTTCACATTGGGGCTTTCCTCCTTGAAGGATAACAGCTTCTTGTCAATAAGATCCTGCACCTTGTGTTTGAAAACTCTACAGTTTTCGATATTGTGCCCCACGGATCCTGCGTGGAAATCACATTTGGCATTTGCGTCGTACCACTGTGGATATGGTGGCGACATTGGTGGTAGTAGTCTTGTCTCGACCATACCCTTTTGGATTAGGTATGGCAAGGATTTGACCATAAGACATAGGTACAGGATCAAACTGCCTATTAAAGTAACTGTTCCTTGAGCTCGCTTGATTCCTTGGTGGGTACCCGCCTTGTTGCTGTTGCTGTTGATTTTGCTGCGGCAACACTACTGGCTTGTCGAGGTGGATTTGCGGGAATCACTTGAGGTGAGTAACGCCCTTGAGCCGTTGCTGCTGCCACATAAGGATAGTGGTAGTGAGGCATTTGATTTGGTGGTGGGTAGGATGGTCCCATTAGAACGGCATTTGTCTCCCCCTCTTTCTTTTTGTGAAAGTTGCTGGGGGGCTTTCTAGCTCCACTTTGAGCTTCTGGAGAGCCTTGGATTTTTCCTCTCTTCACTCCATCTTCTATTCTTTCACCGACCATGACTAGATCGGAGAAACCGGCAGACGTACTTCCAATCATCTTGTCGTAATATGGGCCTTGAAGTGTGCCCATAAAGGTGTCGACAAGTTCTCTCTCCAATAGTGGTGGTTGTACACGAGAAGCTAGTTCTCTCCACCGCTGAGCGTACTCCTTGAAGGACTCGTTGCTTCTTTGTAGGAGGTTTTGTAGTTGCATCCTATTTGGAGCCATGTCCAAATTATATTTGTATTGCTTTAGGAAGGCATCGGCTAGATCCTTCCAAGTTTGGACATGGGTACGCTCGAGCTGCATGTACCAATCCAAGGACGCTCCGCTTAAACTATCTTGAAACACATGCACCATGAGTTTCTCGTTCATTGCGTAAGCCTGCCATCTTCCTACAGAACATCCTTAGATGGTTCCGAGGGCATTGAATTCCTTTGTATTTCTCGAAGTCCGGTGCTTTGAACTTCGGAGGAATTACCACGTCGGGCACTAGGCACATATCCAAGGCATTGTGGGCACCGTATGAGCTGAAACCCTCGACAGCTTTCAACCTCTCTTCCAAAACTCGATACATTTGAGTGGTATCATTGTCTTGGTGGGTGGTGTCGGGAGCAGATTGCCTTAGCTGGCTATTCTCCACATCATGGGGAATTACTTCATGCTGAGTAGTGGAAGTTCCTTGAGGACGACGCTCTTCATTCCTTACGGGGATTGAGAACGGTGGCGGAGGTGGTCCTTGTACCCTCATTCTCAAAGGGTGGGGTATAATTCACAGGTAGACCATAAGGAGGCCATTGCACATTGGATGCATCCGTTGTTGGGCGAGGGTGGCTTTCTCGTGCCGATAGAGCTTGCATTAACTCTAGCATCTGATCCATTTTCCCTTTCATTCCATCAACTTCCTCTCTCAAAGCCGCTTGAGTTTGTTCCAAATTGTCCATGATCCTTTGTTTGTTAGCTCGTGTTCCGTACGAGTGTTGAATATCTGGTTCTTGGACCGAGGGCTTTCGGGGTTTTCGGGCTATGATTGCTTTGAACTGTTTTTAGGGAAATGAATGAGTTTTTTTTTTTGAAAAAAATGCATGAAGATGCATGTGGATGTATGTATGCTTATGAGTATGCAAAATATGCGTTTTTTTTATTTGCTTTATGGAGTTTAAAGGTGCACGATTAATATTAGTAAATTCGAAATATTAAAGACCGGGAAATTGATTATACTTCAAAATATATTTGATTAAATAACATTTGTTTACAAAGTGTAACTAATGCTATTACAAATCAAATAGCCGCTCGCTTCTCGGCTTTGCTCATTTCCTCCCTATAGAAATCTATGGTGTCCTTGCAGAACTTCATAAACTTCTGGATCTCCACAGGGATGACAAAGTAGGGCATGACCATCTCGGCCTCCGCTAGCTTCTTTGGAAGTTGGGTGATCACCAAATTTGAGAATGCAACCAATTTAGTGAAATCCTCACTTAATCGGGTGGCGTCTTGCCATACATACTCAATCACTTCCTTGCGCTGGTCTAGCTTGACTCTTGCACTTCTAATCTCATCGTGTAGTTGTGCAATGTGGTCCCCATGAGCTCTTGCAATCTTGTCGAAGTACTCTTCGAATTTCTTGATGTCTTCTTCGAGATGATTGCACTTTAGCCTCCCTTGATGAGAGAGACTCTCATGTCTTTGCCGCTGGACGCGTTCGGCTTGAAGCTGCTCTTTGTAGTCTTTCACTACTTCTTGGAGCTGTTGATTTTTCTCTTGGAATTTCAACCTCCATTTTCGTTGAGCTTCGATGGCTAATTCGCCAAACTTCTTGAGCTCTTGGTTGGAATGTAAGATTCTTTCCAACTCTTCGTCCTTGGCAACAAGGTTAGCATCCGCACTAACCAAGCCGCCTCCTATCCAATCCCTTTTCCCTTCGGAGATTCTTAGCCGTTTTTGGCATACTAGGAGAGAATGTGATACTTCATCACGATCTCTCTTCGTCCTAGTAATTTCTCCTAAAGCTTGGAGGTGCTTCAATTCTAAGTCCCCGTTTTTGTTTTGGAGTTCTTGAATTTTAGCCTTGAGGTCCTCCACTTCTTTGTTGGGAATGATTGCAATAGGTTTAGGTGTAGGAGGTTTTGGAGGGTTTGTGACCACGAAGGGTAACTTGATTGCTTTGACCCTCTCCTTCACCCATTGAGTATAAAGGGGTTTGGCGACACAGTTTCTCTTGCCGATCCTTCCCTTGCGTACTTGGCTCCATGCTCCCCGGATTCTCTCTAGCAATGCCGGGTCTTGATCGCCTTCCCTTAAGTAGAAAGCTTCCAACAAAAGGTCATTAGGTTTATCCTCCATTGAAAAACCTAGTTGTCGGAGAGAGAGGACCGGATTGTAATTAATACATCCCTTAGTACCAATGAGGGGTACGTTAGGGAAGTCCCCGCAGCTGAGGATAATTTCCGGGTCATCTAAGTTTGGTGAAAACCAATGGATGTCCTTCTCGGCGAGAGTTGTCATCCGTTGCGACCATTTGAGCTTGGCCCGATTTTCCACAAAGTCTCGGTTCCTTGGCATGTGGGACATCATCCAAATTTGCACCACGGGAGTGCAACAAGTAATTTTGCGTCCCCTTGCTTGCTCATGCCTTGAGTAGAGGGTATGATAAAAATCCGCTAAGATTGTAGGAACTGGATTTTTAGTCATAAACACCTCTAGAGCCGGAAAGTCTACGAAATCATCCATGTTGGGGAATAAGACAATCCCGTAGACTAAGAGGGCTAAGATGGCGTTGAAGGCCATTACCTCTTTGTTGGCTAGTAAGTCCCGAGCTTTGGCTTCCAAAAACTTTCTTGAAAAGCCCTTAAGGTTTCATCTAACTTCCAAGTTAGATGCCACTTCTTGGGTGTCGAGGTATAAGGATTCGGCGATAGCTTCAAATGTAGGATCCTTCCCCGGACCGAGATAGAGTTCATGACCTTTCATGCTACAACCCAAAATCTTCTCAAACTCCTCCAAAGTTGGCGCTAGTTGGAAGTCTTGAAATGTGAAGCACCGTAGAGGTGGGTCGAAGAATTGCGCCAAAGTGGTTAAGGCGGTTGAATCTATTCTCACGGGTAAAAGATCAAGGATTAGCCCATAGCTTGCCTCGAAGATATTCTTGTGGACCGAAGAGAGCCTCTTGCTTAGAGCTAATAAACTTTCCACCCTAGGAGCTTTAATTTTGAAGGCGAGCGTATTCTTGTTCCCGGAATCCATATTTCTTTTTTGCTAATATTTGTTCGTTCTTTTTAAACTCCTATAAAGCAAAATGATGCGAAAATTACTTTCATGAATGCAAATGTTATGCAAGGGTATGGTTTATGAAGGTTCGGAACTTCCCCCCATCCTCACATGTAGGCTCTAAATTGGGAAATATCCTAAGAAGAGGTCCTTAGAGTCATAGACCTCACATGGAATTAGGGTTGTCTATGGACATACGTCGACATGACTTCAATTAATTCCACGTGAAAATCTCATCTAAGCGGGGTTGGACATCCCACCTCACGGACATACGTCAACGCGGGCTTCCGCACACAACCTCCTTCTAACTTAGTGTTTTTCTCAAGCTCGGGTAGAGAGCCTCACACGTCCGGCATTAACCCGAACAATGTGGAGTAACATCACTCAAGTAACCCCCACATTTGATATATATAATATGAATATAAAGCAAATAAAGCAAATATAAACATAAAGCATAAATATAACATGCATGAATAAAATAAATAAACATGGCACGCAAAGAAAATAAAGCAATTGTCTTTAACCCAAATAGGTTAGGCTTGACTCGCTAGTGGGAACAGGGTCCCCAGTGAAGTCGCCAGCTGTGCGCACCTCGTTTTTTTCCTCGGGAAAAAGACGCGCAAATCCTCCGAGGTCGTCCTCGAACGCTCGGAGGGCCTTTGTGAAGCCGCCACCAAAGTTTTTGTGTAAAGGGAACGTTGATAAACCCTTAAGTTTTTTTTTTGTAAAGGGAAACGATAATAAAACCCTTTGACGATGAGGATAAGGATTAGGTCATCGCAACCATTGTCGGGTTCGGGAGTCGGTTACGCAAGGGGAAGGTATTAGCACCCCTCACGTCCGTTGTACTCAACGGGAACCTTCTATTTGGTTAATGCTTGAATTGCTTTTTAATAATTTGCGTGCATGTTTATTTATGTTAAAAATATAAAAAAAAGGGGGGAAAGAGATAAAAACAAACGAAAGAAAAAAAGTTTTTATTATTGTGCTTGACAAGATGTCGATCTTGCTCCTACGTATCTCCCGGTAGTCGGAGAATTCAAAGCATACGTAGTTCTTTGATAGAAAAACGTATATGTGTTGGTTGTTTTTAATTGGACGATGTTTTAACCAAATTCTTGCGATTAAACGTAGCTTGTATGCTCGCACTTGGAGACTTATTAAGCGTTCGTTCGTGAATCACATTAGAATTGTTAAAAGGTACGTCCGTTAGGGTAGAGGGTTGAATTGGTCGCTATGGGACCAAGAGAGGTACAATGGACTCATATAAGTCAAACATTGACCGAGTGGACTCCGAGAAGTCGGGCGATTGTTCGATTGATCCACTGAGATCAAGAACGGGTACAATGGACTCGGACGAGTCGAACATTGACCGAGTGGACTCTAACGAGTCGAGGGGTTGAGTCTAATGGCCAACGGGGGACCAAAAGGTTTGGATTGACCACAAGGGGCCAAGATTTGGTTTGGTTAGGGTTGTTTATTGAAAAAAGGGAATGACGATTGTCCGAGCGACGAGACATACGTCACGCATTCGTACAATCGGGGTGATGGAGAGACATACGTCACACCATCCCTTTTTCATTCATGTTTTTGGGTTGAATTCTTTAGAAATCCCAAGGTATGTCAAAACATTTGGTTTGAAAACCCAAAATGGGAAGGTTTAGCAAATTTGCTAGAAAACGCGCAAGTTCGTCTCATTTTGCGAAAAAGCGAACGTAAACGGTGTATGTTCATCTTTGAGTTTTGAACATCATGAACAATATTTATTGTTCAAGTTTAGATTGAAAAGATGAACATAGCTTGTTTGTTCATGTGGTTTTGAAAGTTTGGGAACATAACTTGCTTTGCAAGTTATCCACAAAATGTTCATACGAACTTGTGATTTTGCCAAAAATATGCAAAAACCTTGTTATGGTTTGAAGAACATAGGTTTAAAAACTCTTAGGTTCTGAGCTCTGGGGCTAGAACCTCAAAAATTGGTTGTTTTGACACAAAAACTCAGGTTCTGAGTTCTGTCATGGTCGCACTGCGACCATGACTTCGCACTGCGAAGCATGCGAAATTTTGGGTTCAGAAGCTGTTTCTGAACTTTTGTTCAGAAACAACTTCTGAACACACTCAGGGCCTTATAGATGGGTGAAAAACTTTGAGTTTTTGGGGTGAAAAAGGCTGGACAAACCAGTTTTGATGTTTTGAAAACCTTGGGATTTCTTTGAAATTCAAAAGGGGTTTTTTAGAATCAAAGAGGTTTGAGCCAAAATAGCTATGCAAACACAATTAAAAAGCAAGATAAGTGCTTTAGAAACTTACAGAACTCCTTAGCAAAGCTCCAGCTGCACTTGGTTTGTATTGATTGAAGACTTTCACAAGAGGTTTGAATATTGGTGATGGTTTTGGAACTTTGGAAAGCTTTGTGTTGGATGGATTGTTTCTGGTTATTTGTGGAGGTTTGTAGGCTAAAATGAGTAGAGTTTCTGCTCTTTGAATGCTGTGTTAACTGTTTAATCCTTGGGCATTGCCTTCTATTTATAGGCCAAAACCAAATCTTTGTCATCATTACACAATCCCAAAATTTCAGCTGATTTGTGGTCAAGATCAAGCTGAATCCCTTTGCATTAAATGCTAATGGATAGAGGCAACCTTGCCTTGTACCAAGGGGCAAGATCCAGTCTGATTTCAGCCACAAATTCAACTAATTCTAGAAGGTAATGATGAAGAACAAAGCTGATTTGCAATTGGCTAATGCTTGGGGATCAATCCTTGCAATCTCAATGGTTGGTCAATAAAAACGTGCACTGTAATGTGCAGAGATTGAGGGATGAAAAGGCTACTTATGGCTGGTGTGAGAGGGTGAAAAGCTGCTGCAAAACAGAGTAGGCACTCATGGCTTCTCAAGTGAAAAAAATCCAGCTGGTTTGACTGGTTTTTGGGGCAGCAAGCAGGAGGAAAGTCCTCAAGCAGGTGGCTGGCAACCTTGTGGTGGTTAGCAGGTCACCTGGGAGGGACTAGAGCTGCCCAAGGGCAAGCCCACTTGCTTGTCACATGCTAGGTTGGAAGAAAAAGCTTCCAACCTTGGCATTAATGGCAAGTCCTTCAACTCTGGCTTTGCTCGGCCCAATTAGCCATGAATGCTACTTAAAATAATTATGGAAGTGATGTGCAACAGATTCTGGAATTAAATCAAAGAAACCAAAAATCTGCAGAAAAATCGCAGACTTCGCAGTGCGAAGGGAGCTTCGCAGTGCGAAGTCATCATTTTTAAAATGTTGACTTTTCTGTTGACTTTTGTTGACTTTTGACCTTTTTTTCCCTCTTTGATTCTTTTTGATTTTTGTTTTAAAATGCGTAGGACAAAATTAGGGTACTACAACGACGTCTTAGAGCCCTCTCTGAGGTTAAGGAATTAGGTGGCAATCTCATTTTAGCTCACGACGTCTTAAAGCCCTCATTAGGGTTAAAGAATTAGGTGGCAACCCTCGTTGGAGTTAAGGACTTAGGTGGCGATTTCTTTTCGGCTCATGACGTCTTAGAGCCGTCTTTGGGGTTAAGGAATTAGGTGGCGATCTCATTTTAGCTCACGACGTCTTAGAGCCCTCATTGGGGTTATGGAATTAGGTGGCAACCCTCGTTGGGGTTAAGGAATTAGGTGGCAACCCTCGTTGGAGTTAAGGACTTAGGTGGCGATTTCTTTTCGGCTCATGACATCTTGGAGCCGTCTTTGGGGTTAAGGAATTAGGTGGCGATCTCATTTTAGCTCACGACGTCTTAGAGCCCTCATTGGGGTTATGGAATTAGGTGGCAACCCTCGTTGGGGTTAAGGAATTAGGTGGCAATCTTTCTCTCTCTCGACGTTGTTGATCTATTGCAGGCAATGTATACGATTCAAAATAGATGATATATATATATATATATATATACATACATATATATATATATATATATATATATATATATATATATATATATAATTTAATAAGAAAGCGGGGTGCCTCATTAAAAACCCCAGCTACTGCGGGGGAAAAGAGCGCTCCCTGCTTTTTTACATTAAACAAAAGATACATGAAACTAAAGCAAGATAACCAGTATGACGGCTTCACAGGCTTCTGAGGTAGCCCTTCGAATTGTCATGGCGAAGGTCTCTCTGTTTGTCTGCAAAGTCTTGGACGTGGGTGAGTTTGTGCAGTTCTTGAATCGAGTACGCTCTATGCGGTGGGTCTGTCTCGCTACCTTTCTTTGTGAAACTACCATGACGCCAGGTTGGCGTGTTGACCGGCTTGACTCCTGGATATAAAGCAAGGCGATGACACACTTTGGCGGGGTTGACGCTAAGCATATCTGTCGCCTGACGAGCGAAGAGGTTGAGGTTCTTCTTAAGGAGTTCTGTTACGCTTAACTCGTCGGCTGGATCAAAAGATGTCTCCATTCCGGTGGTCTGATGAGGCTCTAGGCCCATCAGACTCTCTTCTAGACCTTCAATGAGTTCGAAGCGCTTTTGCTGAAATTCTCCTCCTGGATCCATGTCGACGGCGTTCACCTGGTGCGCTTTGGTGTTACCGACTCCCTTCTTCTCCTTCTATAGCTTTAAACTGTTGTGGTAGCATTCGCGGCGACTTTCTGATCTCCTCTAGTGGTGCCAATCTTCCCATTCTCAAGTGGGTACTTCATGACTAGGAACTTGGTAGAGAGGTAGGCGTCGAGGAGATTAAAAGTTGGGCGACCTATGACGATGTTATATGAACAGGGGGAGTTGACGACCAAATATTTGACGCAGATGGCCTTGGCACTGCTGACCGTGCCAAATACCGCCTACAAGGTGATGTATCCGCGCACATGCCCTTGCTCCCCTGTGAAACCAGCAAGAGTTTCTTTGAAAGGTTTTAGTTGTTCCTGGTCGAGTCCCATTCTTTTGAACGCTGAGTAATAGAGGATGTCTGCGGAACTGCCAGGATCTATCAACACTCTCTTCACATCCTAGTTGAAAATTTGCACGGTTATATATGACCATAGGGTCATCATCATGGGGAATTACTCCCTTGCGGTCCTCTCTGGAGAAGGTGATATTTGGTTGGTGCGCTGGCTTCATTGCGGTGTGTTCATCTACAAGCATTACCTGTCTCACATATCTCTTCCGAGAAGCGCTGGATTCACCGCCCCTGCAAACCCGTCAGATATAGTGTTCAGAGTGTGGCGCTCGCCAGCCTTTGTCGCATATTTCTCCTTTGGGGGGTCTTCAAGGGGGGCCTCTGTCTCCCTCCCTGCTATCCTTGTTGTATCCTCTCAGTCTGCCATTCTGAATTAATTTTTCGATCTCTCTTTTTCAGATGGATGCAGTCATCTGTAGTGTGTCCTTTTATCCGGTGGTACTTACACCAGACATCCTTATAATTTCCCATTATGTTTCCTCTTGGGAGCGGGGGGTCGTTGATGAGTCTGGAGTGGTAGACATCCCTCCAGATCTGCTCACGATGAGTGTTGAGCGCTGTGAAGGATTCTGGTATGGGTGCGAGCCTGTCGGGAATATGGTGCTTGTATGGCGCTCTGTCTCCGGGGGCGGGCGGATAATAGCTTTGGCGATGATCATAGTTATTTGGGGCGCACTCCCTAGAGTCTCTGGCTTTCTTCTCTGCATTACTCTTCTCTCCTCTGATGTAACACTCCGCTTTGAACATAATCTCCTCCATGGAATCAGCTGGTTTCTGTGCCAGCGATTCGTTGAATTGGCCAGCGCAGAGGCTGTTCTGAAAGGCTCCCACGAACAATTCCTGGTTTGGGTTAATGACTTTGATGGTGGCGCCGTTGTAGCGTGCGAGATATTCACAGAGAGACTCGTTCGGTCCATGACGGAAGTTGAAGAGGCTGGTGGATGATACTTTGCGGTGGCGGCTTGCTGAGATTTGGTGCGTCAATTTGCGTGTCAAATCCTGGTAGCTAATGATGGAAAAATGAGGTAGGTTCATATACGTTGTAATTGGATAAGTTATTAGTTGTACCTCATGAAAACAGACTTATCCCATCTGAGGGCGGCATCCTTGAGGGTTCCTGCTAACAACTTGCACATGAGAGAGTCAGCGGCGCCGATGATGCACATTTGAGTGTAGAAGGCGGTCACGTGTTCCACCGGGTCGTTTTTTCTGACGAAGGACGAAAGAGAGGGTGGCTTTAAATTTTCTAGAACTGGCGCATTCCAAACTTCTACGGAAAGTGGTTGAGGATATGGGTCTACTGATTCGTCTTTTTGGGATTCGTTTCCTTCAGTGTGCTGCTGCTGCTGGATGGTTTCCATGGTTGCTTGTAAGGCTTCGTTGTTGTCACCAAGCTGCTAGATCTGTTGTTGTAGAGCTTCTAAGGCCGACGGGTCCACCATCGGTGGTGGCGGTGATGGTTGTTTGAGTTTGTATGTAAATGTTGCGATTGGTGGTTGGGGATTTACGACCTAGATCGCGAATTGAAGGTTCTAGATCAGGGTTTATCGAAACAGATAGGGGTCAATCGTTTGATTTGTGAGGGTTTGTTATGAATCACGGGGGATCCGGAGAATATAGGGTTGCTCTAAAAGGTACATCAGATTCGCGGCGTTCGGGAGGTGTTTTGAGGCCACGGATAGGCATCTTTCATTTCAGAGAAGGTGGCTAGGTCAGTTTTACCGTAGCCCCACGGTGGGCTCCAAATGTACTGGTTGTGAGTATAATCTATGAAAACTAGGGTTTTCACGGTCTGTTTAGGTTATGCCTTGGGAATGATCCCAAGATTACTATTTGTAGTCCCAATTTGGGCCTATCCGGCCATGGTTTTGGGCCCAAATCATAAAGGGCCAAAACCAGGGCTAGGGCGCCATTATAGGCTGCTGAGGGCGCCCCCGGATGGTGTCTTTTAGGAGAGTTCCCTCAAGTTGTATAGGATTGTCAGGTAGGCTTTATGCCCTTCTGGAGGGCGCTCAGCGTTACTCTAAGGGTTCAAGCCCTGTCTTTAGGGCTCTCAGGCCTAAATGGTAAGATCTACGGTCCAGTAATAGTCTTCCCCCAAAACAACACTAAAAATCCTAACTTTACAATTTAAAACAAAATATAGTGCAAAACAAAATATTATATTTTAAGGCCAAATCAAATATAAAACTACAACTTGTAACCTCCCTAGTATAATCTAGAGTTAGCGATTTATAGAGTTTACTTGAGTTCATAAGAATTTATCAAAAAGAGAATTTATATATCAATTAACCTATTTAGTAACATAAAATTGTAAATTAATAATAAGCATTTAAATGATAACTCGAGAGGTTGATAACCGTGGTTATTGCTAACATTTATTATGTTTCTACATATTGCTATAACTATTTTTAAGATTAAAGAAATTATCAAACATCCTAACCACTTATTAGTTGTCATTGTGTGAAAAACATTCTTACCTCATTTGATAAACATGTCCCAATTTAACTCTTGAACATATTCATAGATGTTTATGACTTATTATCCTCACAATAAGCCAAATGGTGTTTAAGATATTTTATATTTTATAGTGTATATTATCTAATTAAGCTCTTTTTATTTGTCTTTTATATATTTTGTCCAAAGATCACTATAAGTAACACATGATCATATTCACATTTCACTACAATATACTCTTAATTGAATTAATCAAAGATGAAAACCAAACATTTAATCTTCGAACTCTTTGTTTGTGCACTAATTTTTATCTCTGTTGTGGCAAATGAGCAATCCAAAGATGGGAAAAAAACGTATGTGTGTGTATATTAATTGAATGGACAATTTTTCCTTCATTTATTATACTTAATAAAAAGTGTTTGTTAATTTGCAGTTAGGGCAACAAAAGACATCATATCAAAAGTTGAGACAGATGGATGGAAACCATGGCATTCAGGAGGATGGAAACCATGGGGTAGACAAAACGGTGGTGCAGGAGGAAAAAAAGGTGGTGCAGGCTCAAGTGGACCACCCTCAGGAGGAAATAATGGAGGGAATGGTGCAGGAGGAAAAAAAGGTGGTGCAGGAGGAAAAATAGGTGGTGCAGGAGGAAAAGAAAAATGAAGGGAATGGGGAACCACAATGTAAACCAGATGTATGCATGTGTGTATTGTATCCAATATAATATTTAAAATAAAATAATGGACTCTATTTTACCCTATGTCTTATGTTTTAATTGGATGAACATCTTTCTTTAAGTTAATATGCATTTCGTCGATACTCTTAGACTGTATCACCTATATTACCAGAGTTAAATGGACATGAAGTAGCATGGTTTCATGTTGTATTATTTTGTTTAACATTATCTATTAATGTCAGTTACTAATTATGTCATGTTATATAACTCAATTATATCAAGCATTTTGTAGACGATGATGGTGAGAAAAATAGAAGAAAGGGAGATTGAATTGTGTTGGAATTATGTCAAGTCCTCTCACATTTGAGAGATTTTTTTCGCTATAATTAATCTTGATTACAAATCAATTAGACACCATGTCTAAGATTTCATGTCTCTCCTTGAGGATTTCCTTCAATCCAACATGATCAGAGTTTACAAAAAATTGATGTTTGTTTAAACTTCTGACTCAAAGAGTGATAAACTAATTTAAGCTCAATACAAATGATTTCAAAACACTTAACAAATTCTAAGATGAAAGTTTATAGGAAACAAATATGAAATTGAGTTTGAACATAGGTGAATACAAGACATGAGAAAGATACAAGGTGGAAGAAAACATGACATTGCCAGCATATTCAACTGAAACAAATTGACCATTAGGTAAACTAACTCTAATAGGCTTAATTTTAGAGAAAGAGATAAAATGTTGTAAAGAGGAGCAAATATGATCATTGGCACCGGAATCAATGATCCAAAAATCAGAAGGGAAAGAAGAAGAAACAGAGTATATGCCTGAAATAGTGTTTATGAAGGGAGAATGATTTGAGGGAGGCTGAAGAGAATTGGAAACAGATGGGGAAGATGAATAGGAGAGCAAATTTGACTGTTGAAGCAAGGAAACAAGTTGATGTAACTGATCTTGATTCAAACCAGAAGAAGGCACCACTGCATTACCATCTGGAGCAACCTCAGAAATCTCACCAGTAGAAGCATTAACAGATGAACTGTGTTTGTTAAAGCTAGGATGACCATTCTTTTGATAACAAAACTCAACAGTGTGATTAGGTCTATTACTCGACCGATGAGAAAGAGTGGAAGTTTCAACAGGAGGTTGCGGGTATGAAAGGAACAAGTGAGGGAGATACTCCGGCTTCTCGGAGATGTTTCACAGGTGGTGCCGTTCCAGAAGAGAAGATTAGTCTTCAAGGTGAGAAGTTAAACGTCATGGTGACAACCTCGGAGTTAGATTAGTGCTAGATATATGTTGAAGGAATATGGGAAATGAGTTCGGTATCGAGGCTTAACAAGTTAGGATGGTGGTATGAGTTGAGAATTTTCTGTTCGACCTTGTAAGTTTAACTATGGGTGGATAAGTTGTAGCAGAATGATTGACGTGGGTTAGATTAGTTATCAGCTGGGATGAAAATCATTTGCCGGGACGTGTTTCAGATGGATAATCATAAGATATTATAGAGAAGAATATTTTTGGAGGACGTAGGTTAGGTAGTATTTACTTACAGAATGAGGGATATAAGTTTTGATCATTTGAATTATCATAATAGGAGTGAAGTGTAGGCGACCTTGTGTCATATTTTAAGCCTTCCTTTGAATTATTAGAGGATAGGTTGAGAATCTGAGTGGGCATGCCATGAAGAGACCAAAGGTGAGGTACGATAAAACCAAGAGAACATACAAAGGATTTAATATATAACAGGCAACGGTTGTATGTCGAGGATGGATGACAAGTGAAGGTGTAGGCTGTAGCTAGCTATTTATTTATTTTTTGTTTAGGATTTGGATTTCTAAAACTAAACACGAACTGGAGGATAAAGAATGAGTATAGCAGTGTAGAATCGGATGAGGAAGTTTTATCCAGAACAGTTACCTTCGAGTAATATTCGAGGGCGAAAATTATTTAAGTGGGGGAGAGTTGTAACACCCCAATTTCCTATTTTTAATCAATTCCACGAAGATTAATATTGATGTTGTTTTGCTTGAATGTGATGTGGACGTTGAGAAAATAGAGTTACATTGATGAGGGAATGATAGTACGAGAACTTAAATAAAATGAAGGTTAGAATCGAAACAAAGTAATAAAGAGTATGAGGTGTGAAAAATAGGTTTTAAATAAGTGGGGGAGGGGAGAAGTAAAAAAAATAGTGAATAGAGTAGGAAAAGTTTGTGAATTTAATGATGATGAGAATGATGATGTCTATATTATTATGATGATGTGTTATTTATGAAGACAATGAGAATGATGATGATGTGTTTTGCATTGATGTTGTGCATATTAGGGAGAGTCTTGCATTTATGATTGTGAATTCCTGATGATGTGATGATTTGTAATACCTGATGAGTCTCTCACCATGCATGCATATAGAATCGTGTCAAGGGATTATGAAGATGAAATGACGATGAAAGTCCAGTAACATATCTCTATCAAATTGTGGCGACGAAAGTCCAGTAACATATCTCTGGCAAATTGTGGTGATGAAATTCCAGTAACATAACTTTGGGAAATTCTAGCGACGATAGGTGTGGTACCACATTCATATAGGTCTTAGGGTAAGTCCATATGCAGTTAAATGATGATACTTGTACTTGGTGTTTTAATTGTGAATTGAGTGAGATGATGGTACGTATGAGTGGTTGAGAAGAATATAATAAGTGTTAATGATCGTATGAAGACGAAATATTGTTATGACTGTATCATAATGTTGTGCGTGCTTTTCCCTAATATTATGTTCTGGCAAGATTTCTCACCGCTTTATTGTTGTTGTGTTGTTTTCTTTGTGGTGACCGTACCCCCAGGTACAGACACTTAAGTTGAGGAAGTTTAGCTGTGGGACGACTTAGAAGGTGGAGATGGAATACGTCTTCCGTCTAGTTTGAAGGTGAGAAAAACACACAAGAAGGGGGGTTGAATTGTGTGGGCCTTTTTTCTTTCTCAAAAACTTATGTTAAGTTCAGATTCTGATATAGATCAGTTCTGAACCTATTTTCAGAGTTTGTTTTGCAGCGGGTAAGAGTAAATGAGAGAGGGAAAGAGAGACACAATAGTTTATCCTGGTTCCTTCCACAACCCGGAAGTAGTCCAGTCCCCTTGTTACTAACAAGAGATTTTTCACTATAATCAAACGTTTACAATTGCTCAAGCACAAAACAAGAGACTTCCAGTTGCTCAAAGCACACAGCTAAGAGACTTCTAATTGCTCAAACACCTAGTAAGAGACTTCCAATGCTCAAGCCCTCAAGCAAGAGACTTCTAGTTGCTCAAACATTAGCAAGAGACTTCCCTGCTCAAAGCACACAGCTAAGAGACTTCCTTGCTCAATACACAAAGTATG